>CALNXK010000179.1:557500-592500 GCA_942486035.1 Porites lobata | reverse complement strand
TGTGACTGTGGACCAGCGGAAGAAGGTGCTGCAAGAATTTAAAGGGTTGCCCAAGTGCGATGTGACAGGCCTCCCACAACACCTCGGACAGGATCAGTGGTGGAACCAAGTGGTGGTTCGTTTTCATGTTCCCAAAACAACCCACTGTCATCATTGCCACCGAATATTCGACCACAAGTTATCGGTGAGTGAGAGGGGTGATGGAATTTGTTGTGTTCATAGCTAAACCATACGCTTAGATCGTTTTTTAATTTTTACAGATTGGTATGATGGTGGAAATGGCTCGTCAGCCCCCGAACCTGGACAACCTCATGAATGAAGGCATTGCGTTTACGATTGACCGTTTTCAAGTGAGAATGCCCGAGTGCCCCATCGGAATGCGACCGGTGATGATTGGGAGAAAGAAAAAGGCCTATAATACCATCGACAAAGTCATGGGACGATTAAATAGAGTCATGATGGTCCTGGGAACGATGAGACACATTGCTGTTGTGACTGTGCATTGAGATTTTCTATTAAACGTGTTACATGTCATACCAGTGTCCTAATGTTTTTTTTTCATGAGCGTTGGAATAAAGAGTCCAAGGTGGGATAGACCGCCTTGTCTTCTTCTCGGGTGCCTACAATGGCGGTGTTGTCGACGTCCTGTAAAGTGGGTAGGGCTATCTGTTCCTCGGTCATGCCTTCACAGGGTTGATAGTGTTGCAGGGTGCGATTCCACCAATAGTAATAATAATAGACACTTATATAGCGCGATATCCACTAATTGCTCAAAGCGCTGTACAATAATAAGGTAAGAAACTAGAGTTAAAAACTATTATAAGATAATATAATAATTAAATAAAGCTACTAAAATCAAACATCGTAGGCTAATTTAAATAGGCGTGTCTTCAACTGCGACCTGAACTGGTCGACAGATGTAACACTCCTGAGTTCAGGGAGCAAGTAATCGTGGACCATTAGTGTAGCGTAAACGTTCGGATAGGTAAGTTGGTGCCAGCCATGTAGACATTGGTAAACTAAGAGTAAAATTTGAAAATGTATTCGATAACCCAGCGGCTACCAATGAAGTTTGAACAGGATAGGAGTGATATGGTCAAACCGGTTAGATAATGTAACTATCCGTGCAGCAGTGTTTTGTATCAGTCTTAACCTGTTTAACACGTGTTTAGGAAGACCATATAACAAAGAGTTACAGTTCTCGAGTTTAGAGCTAATAAACGCATGTACTAAAATTTGAGAGGTATCTTCACTTACGCACTTCCCGATCTTAGCAATGTTCTTTAAATGATACTGACAGGAAACGCAGATTTTTTGAACATGGTCGGTTAAATCAAGACACTGATCTATAATCACCCCCAGATGTCGGGCGGAGGGTTTGGGTTGGATCTTCTCATCAACCACTTGGATAAACTCTAGAGAAGGCCTGCAACGAAATTTTGAGCTGATGAGAACAAGTTCAGTTCAGTTCAGTTCCACTGTTCCATATCCAAATCAAACACATAGAGGGGTTTGCCTAATATCTGAGCCATGGCCACACTCCATCCCGTACCGCCCAAGAGATGCTTGCGTAACTCATCAAAATACCCCAACGCTGAGACCAAGGAAGCAGGCTTGATCAATAATTACGCTGTAAATACTGAAGGGTGATGAGATGGGAGACATGTCGACCCAATCGAAAAGCCACCTGGGTGACGGTGGGTGTGGCAGCGTCCAAGTCGGGCTGGGTCAAGGGCACGAGGGTCTTGGCTCAAGGGTGACAGGGTGGGATGATGACCACACACGAATGACCATAAAGGTGAAATAAACGTTCCACATGCGTATCCACGCCTTTAGCGCCTCCCGTGTAAATAGTCAGCGGCACTGTCTGTGAAAAAAAATCAAAAACAGTGTTTAGGGTGAGACAAAGGATTCCAAGCCCACATGGTGTGCGGTTCATCATCCGCGTACATCAGGGGTTCCTGCCATTCCCGGTAGGTGACGGTTTGTTCAAAGATACGTCGGACGTGTCGGCATTGACAGCAATTATCAGGGATCCAATCCAGGCCTTGGCCTCGAGCAAACGCCTCGTCTTTGGCATCGTTGCAATAGTTGCATAACATATGATCCAAAAGCCGATCACACTGTTTTTGCCACAGCACGCGTTGGGCCGCCGACGCTACCAGCCACTCATTTGACAGGCCCGTAAGCGCTCACAATGATCTGCCAGATCCCACTACCGCGTTCCCCGTGGCTATGATCCGTGCACCAATTACGGCCATGATCGTAGGTGGCCATCACATTGACGGTGGCTATGGAAAGACTGGCTAACTTCCTGAAGCCCTGTCTTCCAAGAAGACGATCGGGTACGAAAACCGTGGCTCTTGGGACAATCGATAGGGACCATTGAGGGTGAAGACGACCAACGAGTTTCCCAAAAATGCCAACAACAGTTTTAAGGTACGACTGCCCGAACGTCTCACCTTACCAAGCGAGGGCTGGCATGCCACGTTACTGTCCCTGACCGTCCCGGATCAAGGACAGAGCAATGGCGTCATCGCGACGGATCCTCATACCATTGTCATTCAATTCAAAATCACGTTCATGACTCGAAAATTGGGGCGTATCGACGGGTCAGTTTCTAGACCAAAGAGTGCCATGTGAAATTGGAAGAGATTATGAGTGCCAAACAACCTGTCACGTCTGGCAACCTGTTTTGGCAACGAGTGATGCACGAAGTGCACAACAAAAGCATGCAGCATGCAAGACATGTAGTACAAAAGTACACCTGGACGCATGAACGGGATGAACGACCCCGTGTTAGTTTGAAAAAGAACTGGATGCCCACCATGACCTGGAAAGATGATGCTCTGATTTTGCATGCTGTCCGTGAAGGAGAGTTGCTGAACTTCACCAAGACCAAGGCCCTGATCACGTTTGCCATCAATCTGGCTGTGGCTGAAAAGTTTGGGTTCATCGAACCGCCCCAAGGAAGGCAGGGCTCTGTGGTGGGTCCCCAAGGAGTGAATGGGTACAAGTTGGGACCCAATCTGCAATTCACCCTCCCCACTGTGCCCTACGATAACCAAACACAACCCGTGGGTCCATCAACATGGACGCGAACATGAACTGGATTAGAGAGCATTTTTCGGGAATGCAAACCACCGATGTGAACAGGGAGGTGACGGATCAAGTGTTTGAAGTGAAAAATAACCAACTTCATTTGTCCAGGATGGTGGAATGGCAGTTTAACAATCTCAACGCCCCCTTTGAAAAAATGCTGGGTACGAGCAAACGCACCGTCATGGTCTATTCCGATGTGGCGGAATCTACCGTGATGGGGAGTGGCAAATTTCTCCTCTTGCGCGAAGAGAGTTATTGAGAACAGGCGAGGGTGAAGGTACGGCGGAACCCCTTCATCATCAATGGATCAAAGTCCGAGGGAATCAATTGGAGATTGTGGAAGTGGAGATTGCCACACCCGGTGGACCCCTGGCCATCTTACCCCCTGGCAAAACCATCGTGACCATTGGCCTCAAATAGCTATAAAAACCACCCCGCACCCCTGGGTCGAGAACACACCAACGTGAGCCGAGATGCGAGAAGGAAGTTTAACGCGCTACCACACGCCCGTGGTCACGACTCAAGAAGGCAAAGGTTGGCAGAAGAGTTGATCAAACTCGCCGGTCCCCTATAGTACAGCAAGCCCAAGCGGGACTTCAAGATATTCAACGAGGACAGAGTTTGGCCTACACCTGGGCCAATCGAGGCGAGCAAATCACCCGCGGGTTGAAACGCAAAGCCCCCGCCCTGGCCTGGACGGCCGGAAAAAACAAGGCCAAACGCACCGCCCAAAACACCTATAAAAGAGCCACTCAACGCGTACGGTATATCTTTGGACTGTGAAAAAACATGGTACGCATTGTCGGCTTTCTCAAAACGCAAAATCGCATTCGACAGCAACGCGCCCGAGGGCGGTTCATCTCGCCGTATCAAGTAGGGGGAACGATTTTTGGCAAGTCCACCATGGCGCGCTATCCCTAGATGTACACGTCCTCTCGTCTGTTGGAGCCCTGGATGCTGACCCATTTGAAACAACGCCGCAATATGAAAGAGGGCACGATTTTTGGCAAGTCCACACGCATGCGAATGCGCAAATCGTGGATGGACCCCTCTGAGTCCCAGGTGAACCCCGAACAATGGGCGAGGACCATGGCCCGACACGCTATAAAAAGGACACGCAGTTAAACGCCGTGGACAGTCAGCATCATGTCGCTCAATTTGTTTGATGTGCCTGAGGTGGATTACCGGTACGAAGCGTCCAGGGACGTGGTGTTTCAACCCGCCTTGACGGGAATACAACCCATCACCTTTTCCATCCCGGCCTCGGACGATTACTACGATCTCAACGAACCCCGGTTTCAAGTCAAAGTGCGCCTGACCGATCCGGCGACTGGGTATCAAGGATTGAAAGCCAATTTAGCTATTTCCGATTCCAAAAATACCAGAAACACCTACTGCGTTAACAATTTTGCCCTCTCCATCTTTCGAGATATGACCCTGAGCATGAATGGCGTCCTCATGACCGAACAGAGCAATACCTACCATTACAGAGCCTACCTGGAAACCCTCCTGAATTACAGCCGAGAAGAAGGAGCCATCAAGTTAGTCCCGCAAGGCTGGGTCAATCAACTCAATGTGATTGCAGAAATGGGAGCCACAGGTGCCAATTCCGATACACCCACCAATGCAAACTGGAGTGGCAATACAGAATTGCGTGCCTTGACCAGCCGGTTGCTAGACCAGAATTGGCACACCTTCATCATTTGCCTCCATTTGCCACCCCTCAAGACGGGTAAATGATTGGTTCCTGGTGTCCTGTTGGACTTTGAACTGTTCCTGAACCCCAACACTGTCTACTTGATGGGCACCCCCAACAAAGAAACTTTGACCGACAAGAAATTTCCTGGCATCCACAATGAAGACATCAAAGTAACCTTGCTGATGAGAAAAGTGACCTTGAACGCTAGTGTCTATGTCAGACTGCAAAAAGAAAGACAACTGGGCAAAACGATTGTGCGCTACCCTGTGGTTCGAAGTGAAATCCGCACCTTTTCTTTTGATCGCCGAACCACCCAGTGGGAGCAAGACAACGTGTTTGTGGGCCGATTTCCTGATCGAGCGATGGTGGGTTTGCTGCATTCAAATGCCTTCAATGGAGACACGGGCAGAAATCCCTATGGCTTTCAAAAGTTTGGGGTCACTCAGGTACTACAGAGTTTGAATGAAGAAGAATATCGTTACGGAACCCTACAACTGACTGGAACGGAAGCCTATGAAGATCTGCTGGGTTACGATCGGTTTCTACAGGCCATGGGTGCCTACAATGAAAACAAGATTCCCATGCTGCTGCCTAGTGATTGGGGACAGGGGAAGAACTGCACGTTGTTCCTGTTCAACAATGTGCCCAGTGGCAAAACCGATGACCCCCAGTATCGCAACCTTCTTCAATCGGGCAATGTGCGACTGGTGATTGATTTCGCAGCCGCTGTCAGTCACAACATCACCGTGTTAGTGTGGAGCGAGTATGAAAACGTGTATGAGATCAATCATCTGGGAGGTATAAAGTACAACACCAACGGCTGATCAAGCCTCAGATGTAAGAAGACGCCGGCCATGGAGTTTGTGGCACTCAGCGATACCGTGTTGCGAGCCTTGGCCCTGGACAATCCTCAATTACGGCGCGTGTTTCAAGGCGTGTACCCCGCCGACCAGTTACCCCGATCACCCTCCCACGACCGTCCGCGCCAACACCGATCCAGCGGGGGAACCCGGACAACATTGGTTGAGGCTGTGGACTGAACAAAACAAGTGCGAGATCTTTGACAGTTATTGTCTCCCCCTGCACGTGTACACCAACCCGGAGTTGCACCAGTGGTGGAGTCAATGACCCGTAGTGACATCACCCTGCAAGGCATGGATAGTCAGACCTGTCTACATAATGGGCTATTTTTCCTGAAAGCCAGAGCGCAAGGACAGACCTATCCGGGCCTTTTTAGGACGTTGGAGTAGCGACAATTTAGTGTTGAATGATCATAAAATGGCCGAAGATTTGAAACGGGTGATTAAACGCGAATTACAAGATGAGGTGGATGCCCGACCAGATGGGCAAAAGAATGTGAGACGCCAGGCCTTTTCAACCATGGTGTGTGGGTGTGTGTGTGTGTGGGTGTGTGTGTGCGTATGTGTGTGTGGTGGATGCATTAAAAAAGACGCGTCGCGTCGCAGGGGGAGTCATTTGGCGCATCATGATTACACGTGGCGATGTTCAGCGCGTGATGGATGCATTTATCTTAGAAGAAACCCTGTATTGGTGGTTGCATCCGATCGAACGGGTCCAAACCGTCCGAGGCATGGATGCTTGGGATGGGTATCATTGGACGTTGGGCCGACAAATGGCTCAAGACGAAGACTCGGTGTCCCTCAAAGCGTACATGGACACCCTGGGTGAAACGTATTGTACCACGACCTTGATGGTGATTTTATCCTGCGAATAATACTATACTAAGAAACTAACAAAATAAATCTAAGAACGGACTACGTCTGCAAAGGCGCGAAAACTAAATAAACTAAAAGAAATTAGTTTCCCACGCCAAACTAAAAAGTAAAACCCTACTTGAGACTCAAAAAGGCGTAGTCACGTAATGGTACGAGATACTGAGTATTACAATAACTTCTTGCAGGAATATACTTTATGAGTCGCCAGATAGACAAAACTACAGAAGATAAAATGTACTTACATGTCGGTTCCCGCTTGCCTCTAAGTACCACGAAATGAACTATCAAAATAGACTACAACGATGTACACATGAAGACGACGAAATCCAACTAAAGCTAAACTTAAGAGACCGTGCGTTTTCTACGTAAAAATAGGCGTTGTCTAAGGAAATGAAACTAGCGAATCAGAAAAGCTTAAGGCGAGAGATATCATATCACTAAATCAATAAAGCTTGCTGTGATGTCATTTACAGACATGGTGACCGAATTGACCAGACCGGTCGATCGAGCCCAATTGGATCAAGAGATTGAGGATTTTAACCTTTCCTACCTAGTCAATGTGGATGATGCGGTGAATCTCTTCAGTCTACCGCCTGTGGCAGGCACCGGCACCGCCCCGGCCACCAGTATACAACCTTTCACCACCGCCACCCAAACACGACCCGTCACGTCCACCCGAACACGCCCTGTCACCACCACCACCAGCCGACCGCCACCCGTCACGTCCATCAGAACACGCCCTGTAACCACCGCCCCAATGCGCCCCCTCACCGCTCGTCGACGTGCAGGCGCAGAGACCACCACCACCACCTCGACGGTGACGACCCCCAGTGGACGTCCCAGAATCGCCGCCAAACAACCGCAACGACGTCCCCGGGTGCCCTCTCCCCCCTCCCCCGATTCTTCCCCTCCCCCGTTGGATTACGATGACGATGATGACGCGTGGACGGGCTAGAGCAAGGATATAAAAGAAAACCAAGGCACTGTCCCTAGGGTCAGTGAGACAAGACATCATGAACTGTGGCCAACGACGAAAGCGACGCCGAAAGCAACGAGGGGGTATTCTCCCGGCGTTCCTCATCCCCGCTGCCATCGCTCTCGTCAAGGCGGCGGCCGCTGGGGCCGTCAGCGGTGCAGCGGGCTACGGCACGAAAAAAGCCCTCGAAGCGGCGACGCGGAAGAAACGGGTGGGCATAATCAGTGCAGCGCAAATGGCGACCAATAAATGACGCGTTCAGCGGATGTTAGGTCGAACGGGTTGGCCTGGGTTTGCGTCTCTGAGGAACTTATAAAAGAAAACGCCTCGTTTGGAACAAGACTCAATTTGATGATGGTCAGTGGACCCAATGGACGCTGACATCGTTATGTCCCCCGAATACGACGCCGGCGACATGGATTGCAACGTGGAGGCGTGCTACCCCTTTTGGCGATGGCTCTCTCGCCTTGGGCGGTCAAGAAATGCCAACGGCGGGCTCGCCGACGTTAACGTGACCTATCCCAAGAAAAGAAAAGCCGTCACCTTTGCTTTGGACTGGGACGAACAGGTTGAAGCGGTCCTGTGTGAACGGTGTCGAGATCAAATACAAAAGCATTATCATGGCGAACTGTGTGGCAGTTGTGGGGCGAGTTTTACCATAAACAGACCTTGGTCGTTGCTTGAACTCAAGATCCATCATGGAGTGGCGCATGGAACGTCAAGCCCCGTTCTTGAAAAGCGTCTTACAAGAAGCGACTCAACATAGACGACAAGAATTGTTACGGATGGCCAATGCGGATCAGATCAATGCCATCAGTGAATTGGTCATGAACACCCTCCGTAGCACCGTGCTCCGTTCTCGACACACAATTACGTTGCTCAAACCCAACGCTCAGAGTTTACACGCCATGACCAAACCCGCCCATTCCGTCAAACGATGACGCGCCATCATGATGGCTCAAACAGGTGGAACCCTCTGGCCTGAACTCTATCGATGTTATAAACGTTGCATGCGTTAGACAAGGAGCCTCAGTTGCACCATGGAGCAAGAGATGGTGAGCACCCCTGTGGACAATGCCCCCGCCTTTTTACAATTACGAGACAAGTACAAACAAGATGGGGTAGAAGATACCCGCTTGACCTTGACCAAATCCGCGGATTTGGCCGCCAAACAACATGTGCTCTTGGCCAGTGATGCCCCCGATGCATGGAAACGACCTCAACTCAAAACCCTTGGGCGTCAATCACGCCATTGGACCAAAAAAGAACGCCAACCGTTTGGTGCCCTGGTCAGTGGCGTGCGCGCCACGGGCGCCCCTGCCAAGTCCCCCGGCGAGAACGACTTTGATGCTGGGCCCGTGCAAGCTTGGTTGACGCAATTGCTGAAGACGGCCCAGGGTATAAAACAAAGTGCCTCGCCTGGGGGACCCTCCAGCCCAGGCAGAAAACCACCCGTCAGCCTCACCCCCAGTGTAAAAAAGAAACTCAAGTTCACGCCCCAGGTGAGCACCGAAGAGTTGGCTCAAGAGTTGCCTTTTTCAGAGGATATTGCACCGAAACCTTGGGATACCCCCACTTTAGCTGTCAAACGTAAAATCAGAAAGAAAGCCGCACTGTCGCCAAAAAGAAAGGCAAAAGTCTGGCCAAGAAAGCCTTGGAGTGGAAAACGTGGAAAACCCCGTGATGGGATGGACCCAGAGACGGCGTGCGGCGCCCCAATCCCGGCAAGAAGACGACGGTCGCAACGCGAGGGCAAGTTATTTGATGTGCAAAAGCTGTTGAACAAGACAGGGATGGAATTTCATTGGCCCGACTATCAGTACATGGGACCTGGGACCCATGTGAAAAATCGATTGGCCCGAGGTGATCCAGGCATCAACCGGTTAGACAGGATTGCCAAAGCCCATGACATGGAATATGACAAGGCCAGGAACTTGCAAGACAAATGGGTAGGCGATCGCAAGATGATTGCCAAGATTGATCAACTCCCCGGTCGTAAGACCCTGATGGAACGTATTGTTAGATATATCATGAAAGCTAAACTCAAGTTGGGCATGTAAGTTTCAAACAAAAAAGACACGTTGTTATGTACACAGGTTTAATGGTTTGTTTTCATTTACAAGTACTGGTCCACTTGCTCTAACGCATTGCCACGAATGGTTTGCACCGTGTCCTCCTCCTCCGGCTCAGACTCTGCCCAGTCCAGTGGCAACCACGGTAAAGGAAAGGGACGGGCCAGATGCTCGTCCAACCATTGCCACCGTTGACGGTATTGGGATGCGGCTCGCCCAGCATATTTCTCCTTCTGCAACGCCTTCCACCCCTCCACGCCCAAGGCTCGCTTTTTCGCCGCCGCGCATTCAACCGTTGTCGGTAGGCTTCGTAGGTGCCCTCCTGGATCATTTTGTTCCGCCAGGCCTTCTGCAGAATGAGGTTTTTGCGCTTGACCTCATTGCGCTGCTCCTCTGACATGGCGTGGTAGCGCCGCATGCCCTCTTTGGACTTTTTGGTCTTAAAGGCCTCGTAGTCTCCCGTGGCCCTGAGACGGTCCATTCGCACGTAGTACCGTTGACGATTACGGGCCCTCACCTCCTCGATACCGTCAAAGGCCGCTTTCTATCTCCCTCGATACCGACGTCTGCTCACCCTATTCTTTTGGGAGTTCCGCTTTTTCTTGCTCTGCCCTGGCGTATCCATGGTCCAGTTCGATCAAGCGGGCCGAACACGCGTCCACCAACGCTCTCAATTTTCGGAACGGGTTCGGCTTGCTCTGCTTGGCCAAGGCTCGCCGCTCCCGCTGCTGATGGACAATCCTGTCCCAGTTTCGATGGTAATAATCACGGTTGATCAATCGCACTTGGACCAAATGGGTGGCTCGGTAACGGTTGCAGGCTTGCCGGTTCAGCTCTCGGGTTCTGGCTTTCTGTTCTGGCGTCGGGGCTGGTTTGGGTTGGGGTGGTGGTTTGGACTTCCTCAGGGCGGCCCGCCGTTCACGTTTACGCCTCGACACCTCGTCCTTGTTTCTCAGGTACCACTCTCGTTTACGCGCTCTCTGGGCTTCTAACTTTTTCGTTGGGCATATCGAACACAACTGACGTCTGTCTAGGGTGCTTTTCTATACCTATCGTCTTGTCTGCCAATCACCGATCTCGGTCCAGGGATGGCGCGGGTGGAGGGAATCTGGTACCCATGGGGGGGGTCTACCCCTGATCTTCCTCCTGTTGATCAAACCCCTCACCTGACCCTCACCTGCGTCCCTTCCACCAATCTCTTGACGATCATGTGACATCACGTGTTTTTGGTCTATGAAAGCCAGTGTCTGGCGCGGGAAAATTCAAATTGTTTCCTCCGTCATGGCGGACGACCTCTTGTATTACTTTAGTGATGAAGACGATGACGAAAATACCCTGTTGGACCGACAGTTTGACCGGTGGGAACAGACGGGAGGCGGCTCCGCCCGGGGTCCCCTCTTTCAATTCGCCATGCAACCAATGCAACCGCTCATCATTTTGTCAATTTTGCCATCACGGCTCATGGTTTTACCCACGCCTCTCAAACGGCCAATTTTACTGTGGGGGAGTTTTTGCAACTCACCGCTCGATTGGATGAGACGTTGGCCACGCTGGCAGGTAAGTTGAATAGCAATGAATCGTTCAACCCCGATCGCGGTTTCCAAGTGGATGTGATGTTTGTGTCCATGCCAGGTCCGGGTTCAGGTTAGCCTGTGAACAGGCTCTCTGTTTGGGGAAAAAAATAGCGAGGAAAGAGAAGGGAAAGGGGAGGAGAGAGCCTGTAGACAAAAATATGAGGCCGCTATTCCGCCCTCTTGTAATTACCCCACCGAACATCTGTCAGTAAGATCGTTATCTGTCAATCAATTTCGCGCGTCAGTTACTCCTGGGAAAATTAACGGGAAATGAACCGTGTTTTGCTCCGTCTGCAAACAAAGTGAAATGGACTGCGAGCCTAATTGTCGATTTTGCAAGAAGTCGTTGATCTCCGGTGAGAGAATTAATACCGTGCCGGTCTTTGGAGTTTCGAGAAAGAAGACCTTGCTGGTTGACAGTGGCCAAGACAGCGTTGCACTAGCGCAAGCATTTGAATCCTCAAGATTTCCCCTTGAGCAAGGAGAAAGCTTTTCCGATTTAAGCTGCTTAACTTGTGCGCGACGGGCCGTTCGTCTTGCTGGTTTAGTTTCTAATTTGGCAAGCCTTGCAATGAGCGAACTTGGAATGCGGAAGGTACAGATACTATCATGACTTCTCCAGAACGTGAAGCTCCGAAGACAAGTACAAAGAGATCAGCAGCGCTTCGATCGCGACAGGAATACACATTCGGATATTTATCCTTTATTTACAGCGATAAAAGGGGGCGGTAGGCCTACACGACGTTTACCTCATGTCAAGATGCTGCTTGTTCTCATAAGTTTTTTTCTTCTGCTGGGTAGATTATGCTCTGGAAGGTTCTACATTTTCACTGAGCAAATGTGATTTTAGCCGATTGTTTCACACTGAGAGGTCATGGCACACATATCGATTTACTGTGGTTTTTGTCTCTGCTCGGCAGGATTTGCCCTCTGATGTAAGAGCATTTTCTTTGACCTCTTTTGAAGCGTAAAGCCTTTTATTGCGGCTGAATAAGGGTCTTGCTTTTCTCCAAAGTGCCTATAATAAGCGATTTTCTTTAGTCCGTGAATGTAATGTTTTTCTGAAATGTTGTATCACGCTGGACCCAGCTTTGCAGAATGTTTAAAAATTATCACGGATAGTAAGATCCAAAGTTATAAGATTCAAATGCAGCTTGAACCGAAGCTACGTCAACTATGGAGAATTGCATTGTGACTCAGTAAATTCCAGCTCAGTGTTTTTCTAAAGATAGTGTGAGTCTTTTGACTGGAGCGCGTTTTGTTATTGCCGCTTTGATATCAAATCGCGTGCTACGTGCCCACCGGAAAGCCGATGTCAATCAGACCTGTCAACAGTCAGTGTTCTCGCCAATAAGAGCTTGCATCAGGAAGTGATGCACAGCGGGTGCCGTGGAACGGCGGTCCCAAATGTTTGTCTACAGGCCTTTTCGCTGTCCCCTCTTCCCTAGTTCCCCGCTCGACCAAAGGCCTGTTCACAGGCTAGGTTCAGGTCGAGGTCGAAAACGTAATCCTGGACGTCGATGCCTGGATCGAGTAAACAAGAAAAAACAATGCATCATCACCATCAACAACAGAGATGCTTTATGTCTTTATGCTCGCGCCATTGTCACCAAGCGAGCATATTGTCACAAAGACGATGGCACCGACGGGTTACGCCGATGGGACAATTTAAAACGTGGGTATCCTGTGAAGCAACGACAAGCCCAGGAACTGCATAGTGAGGCGGGAGTGGTCGAGGGTCCCTGTGGCTTGCCAGAGCTTCGCCAATTTCAACAGGCGTCGGGCTCTCAATACAAACTCTTGGTGATGACCCTGATGAAACCGTTCTTTCTGTTTTTCAAAGGACCCGCTGCCCCCCCCCCCCATCAGATTCGTTTACTGAAATCCAATGATCATTTTGATAGCTGCACGTCCTTTCCGGCGTTCGTGAACCGTTCTTATTATTGCGTGGACTGTGAAAGGGGGTTCAACACCAACGATAGGACCAATCACACCTATCAAGGGAGACGTTGTTCCGCGTGTGGGCGATTACTGTCAGGATTATGTGCGTGTCACTGCACGTTTTACGGTGCCTATTGCAAACGTCATCATGTGGTCACCAAGCAATGTCAATCCGTCAAAACCTGCCTCAAGTGCCAAGCCCAGTACACCATTGTTCCCGACCGACGTCACAAGTGTGGGCACGCCAAATGTCCCGTGTGTCAGTAATGGGTGTCTATCCAGGACCACAAGTGTTACATTCAACCCGTGGTGGAGGAAGAGGAGCATGAACAGACCGAGGAGGTTGCATGGTGGCGCCACCCCCTCCCCTGTTTTTTTATGCGGATTTCGAGGCCATGCAGAATGCTGAGGGGGTCTTTGTCGCTAATTTGTTGTGTTATTCGTTGTGTGTTATTCATGTGTTGGAGGGGCAGGATTGTGCCCTACAATTTCTTCGTGATTTGCATGACCTGGTCGATGTGTCGGACAGTGATGGAGAGCGTGAGATCCTCGTAGTGTTTCACAATTTGAAAGGCTTCGCCATGTTTATTTTGCACGAACTGTACCAGCAACAGCGAGAGGTGGTGGACCAACTGACGGTGGGAGCCAAAGTCTTGTCTTTCAAGAGCGGACCCCTCAAATTCATTGACTCGCTGTGTTTCTTGCCCACGCCACGCGCCTCTTTTCCAAGCACCTTCAATTTGACGGAATTAAAGAAGGGGTTCTTTCCGCATCTGTTCAATACCCCCGACAACCAACAGTACGTGGGTCGAATCCCCGATTTGGAATTTTAAGATCCCGATGGCATTATGGCCAAAAAGAAAGAGGAACTGACCCGTTGGCACGCTGACCAAGTTCGTTGAAATGTGTCCATTAATTTCTACCAAGAAATGATCGACTACTGAAAGTCCGATGTCGCCCTGTTAAAAGCCGGTTGTGAAGCCTTTCAGCAAGAATTTGAACGTCAGGCTGGCTTCAACCCCATGGTCAAGTGCATCACCATCGCCAGTGCCTGGAATCTGTATTGGCGCAAGCACCATTTGACACCCAACACCATCGCGGTCGAACCTCTCGGTGGCTGGGGAGGTGGAAAGGCCAAGGCCATGCAATGGCTCTACTATCAGGAACAACAAATTCCCAAGCAGGGGGCCAGTGCAGACCGAATCCGACACGTCCGTAACGGGGGCGAACAGTCCGTCCGGACCATCGTCGATTCCTATTTCGTAGACGGGTACAATCCCCTGACCAGTACCGTCTACGAGTTTCATGGTTGTCCCCACTGCTATCCCAACAGACGAGCCAAGCATTATGCTGTGCCGGACAGAAGCGTCGAATAACTGTATCAAGCCACTCTATCCAGACGCATGGCCCTGCTCCGAGCGGGTTACATAGTTATCGAAATGTGGGAGTACGAATGGGACCAATTGGTCGACACGAATGAGGCGGTCCAACGTTTTCTGATCTCCTTCGATCTTGTCGCGCCCCTGGAACCCCGCGAGGCCTTCTTTGGGGGTCGAACAGGCGCCGTGGCCCTGCATGCTGTGGCTGGGGAGGGTGAAGAGATACGCTATGTGGATGTCACCTCCCTTTACCCGTGGGTGAACGAGAACTGCCCCTACCCCATCGGTCATCCACAAATCATCACGCAACCCTTCGACCAGTCCCTGGGGTCGTATTTTGGTATCACCACGGTCGACATTCTTCCACCCGCTGGTTCGTTTCACCCTGTCTTGCCCGTGCGCAGTGGCCAAAAAATCACCTTTCCTCTGTGTCGTACCTGTGTCCAGGAGGAGCAGGCCAAACCCATGTTGAGTCGCAACCATTATTGTCCTCATTCCGATGCCGATCGCACGCTACGCGGGACCTGGTGCACCCCCGAGCTGGTCAAAGCGGTGGAAAAGGGGTACACCCTGGTTAAGATCCATGAGGGCTGGCATTTTCCCATCGAGCAAAGCAGGACGGGTCTTTTTGCCGATTACGTCAACACATGGTTGAAGTTAAAACAAGAATCCGCTGGGTGGACTAGTTGGTGCCAGACCGTGGGACAAAAACGAGAGTATATTCTTCGCTACCAGTAGCGGGAGGGGATCCGACTGGACATCAGTCACATTGCCAAAAATCCCGGACGCAAGGCCACGGTCAAGTTAATGCTCAACAGGTACTCGTTTCATGTTCTTTTCATGTTGTCATCGCACCCCTCCTCATCTTTCTTTTCATTTTTGCAGTTTCTGGGGCAAATTTGGTGAATGGATCAACAAGCCCACTACCGTCACCGTCAAAGATCCCTCCCATTTGTTCAGTTTACTATACGATGCCGCCCTTGATGTAGGTACCCTCCGATTGTGCACCGACGACATCTTGGAGGCCGTCTACACCAGTGTCCATGACAATGCGGTCAAAGGCACCAAGACCAATATCTTTGTGGCGACCTTCACCACCTATCACGCCCGTTGAAACTCTACGAGTCTCTAGACACTCTCCAGGAGCAAGTACTTTATCACGACACAGACAGTGTGGTCTACAAATGGCGTCCCGATCAACCCTCCATCGCCACAGGTGATTTTCTGGGGAACGTGACGGATGAAGTAGATGGTGACTTTATCACCGAGTTCGTTTCTGGGGGTGCCAAGAATTATGGAGGTAAAGTCGTTTGCAAGGTACGGGGTTTCACCCTGAACGTCCGCGGCTTCGCTATCCTCAATTTTCACACCATGAAAGATAATATTTTGTCGGAATTAGACTCGCTTCAGGACTCTCGCCGAAACTTGAGCAGTGTCACCCCCTATCATTTCCGAAGGGATTTAGAGCAGAAAAAAATCGTTCCGCGAGTGAAGCAATATGGGTTGGTGTTCGACAAGCGCGTGATCGATGTAGCCACCCGATCGAGTAATCCCTATGGCTACGAGAGGATTGGGGACGAAGTCGACCTCCTGTTAGACTTGTGAATTCATTCATTTAAGGGCGTGACGTCACCAGGCCGTCACACAAGTCCCGCCTGTAATTAGGCTACTGTCGAGATTTTTTGATTAAATCAAATAAAGATGATTTTTTCCACTGTCAAACCAGTGTGCGTGTGTTCTTTTTTCCTGTTGGCCGAGCCCCTTCCCCAATCCTGGGACCTAGGGTCACGTGATGAAAATCTCGCCTTCTGATTGGTCCATTTGGGTCACGTGAACACAAGTGATGACGTTTCAATGCTAATGAGACACGTGACCCTCTAAAACAATAGCCCCATCGTCATTTTGCGCTCTGATTGGTTAACACCTAGTCTAGCCATATGTACTACTAACGATTTTGGAAGAACAGTTCCCAGTGCCGAGATATACTGCTGCAAGTAAAATAGGTAATGGCGTCATTTCGTTGCTATGAGCAACCCTGATCATAACAAATTTTCATCTTCATCTAATAGAACTCCTGTGGTGGCAATTTTTCCAAATCCTTGTTTATGGCGACGTAGTTTATGCTCAAACTTGGGAGGTATTGACCCTGAAAAACTGTATCGAGCCACTTAAGCTTAAAGACTCAGGATTCTTAGAGACACTTTAATACTTGTTTTCGTGAGTGAAAATTGTTGTCTCTGTAAATGTTCTACCGAATTATATTTCTTTTATGAATTGTTAGTAGTCTCTTGCAATTTTCATCGCTTTGCCGCTTGTTTTCAGTAGTTCATAAACATCGTTTGCAGGAATACTCAAAATGCCGCGCTTATCAAACGCTTTTTAAGATTACACATCGTTATGAAACCGTTAAGTAAAAAATAAACAGGATAAATTGTTTATTACGTTGAAGGGTAACTCTTTTAAAGTTCACTGCAAATAGGCTCTTTGCATGACTTGATCACGTGATCAACTTTCGGTAAACAAGAAAACAGTTCACTTTTGAAAAATTTTGTTGGCAAAAGCTGAAAGAGCATATTAAAATTAGGTAACCTGAGCCTTTTCAGCCGTGTATCTCTAGAGTACGAACTGCAACGGCCGCCGAAAGTTGGAAGCATTTGTATGAGAAAAACACATTTTGCCATCCAGTCACGCTTGCATGGTTTTCCATACAAATCCCTGTAATTTCGAAGTTTTCAAAACTTTTATGAAATATTTCCTATTTCCTTTTAATTCATAACAGGCAATTTGAGCCCTTAAATGGGTAAAGGAAAGTTTTGATGACGGTTTAAAAATTTTAGAATTTACAAGGATTTGTATGGAAAACCATGCAAGGGTTACTGGGTGGCAAAAATTGTTTTTCTCATACAAATGCTTCTAACTTTCGGCGGCCGTTACAATAGCTACTTTTGTGACACAGGGCTGAAAATTCTCAGGTTACTAAATTTTAATATGCTCTTTCAGCTTGTGCTAACAGAATTTTTTAAAAGTGAACTGTTTTCGTGTTTACCGAAAGCTGATCACGTGACCAAGTCATGCAAAGAGCCTATTTGGCAGTAATTTTGTCAAAAGTGAGAGCCGGCTGGCCGTATCGGTGATTTTGGAAATTTTTTGAACGGTTTCGCTAAAACCCCACGCGTGCTTCGATGGTCCTGAATATCGAATGAGTGCAATTTGTCTTGAAAAATTGTGAAATACTGCATTTTGTCTGAGGTCTGTATGATAAAAACAGAGCGCCATAGTACTCTTTCACCTCAGATGTAATGTATAAAAAGTATAAATTGTCGGTTTACAAGGGCCCAGATTTGTTGGCAAGATTTTGTAAAGTGACTTGTCGAACGCAAAAATTCGTCCTGATTTGTTTTCCAAGAATTTGTTTTCCAGGACTGATCTACTGTGATCAAGAGCCATTTTTGCTCTTAAATGTGACGGGAGATGATTGCCAGTGCTATTTTTTGGGTGTACATATATGGCTATCAACTCGATGCAAGGTTTGTTTCACTCTATAATCACTTAGCCTTTCCCTCAAAAGTCACATAAATGTGCCCTTAAGTTAACTGATTTGTGGCTTACAAGTTTATTGTTTGATTTAAATCGTAAATTTTTAATAGTAGCTTCGCTTTTAGCCCTGTCTAAATCTATATATTATTGAAAGTGAATTACTATAAAAAATATGTTAAGGGGCTTAAAGAGTACTCTGTCTCAAATTTGATTTACTTTCTTGTTTCCTGTGGCAATTATTTATGTGTCTTCCTCCTATCGTACTGTTCCTGAACAGTCTCCCAAACTTCTCCTCGCAGATTTCAAGGATTTTAGTTAATCTTTCTAATTCACTAGTTAGCAGTTAGTTACTTCTTACTGCTTCAAGTGCTTTTTCAAGAGTTTGGTAAAACCCGCGGACCTTCTCTTCACCTAGAAGCAATAAAATAATACACCTGGCAATGTACCTATATACAGCCCTGGAGAAACCGACTCGACTATTAAATCAGACATTGCTTGCCTATATACGATCATATACTGAATTGTTCACGTTTTTTCCGGTTTTTTTAATTCCAAACGTTTGGAATTGAAGTCAAGTTTGATCCGGGATATCAGTGAACTGTTTGCTGTTAGTGCCAAGATTACAGACTGCTCTGTTTCAAGTTAACTTCTTTACATGGTGCTCAAATAGCCAGTCTTTCGGGTTCTCTGCAATCAAGATTCAAGATTTAATTGACACACAAACATTTACAGCATAACTTTCAGTGATTATTTAAGACACTATAAGTTGCGCTGTATATCTACACAGTTAACTATTAGATCATTACGACAAAAACAAGATAAAGCGATTTTTAAAAAAGTTAAACGGCGTGATAACCACCCCCTGAAGGTATGCTTACCTCAAGAAACAAACAATTTAACCTACAGCCTTGGACGTAAAAGCTGCCAAAGGCCCAAGATAAACACCGTACCTTATAAGAACACATTTGTAAATAGATAATTTTTAAGGTGATTCCCTGGTTTTGCACTGCACATCTCTTACTGCGCATAACAAGATGGCCGCCGTAAAAAAGAGCATGTGAAGTAACATTATTAAAATGAAGTTGACTGAAGAGAAACGCTATTGGAATTCTTGCTTGCTGTTGTTTCTTGCCGAGGTGAGACTCAATGTGTTGGGAATGTGCATAACGTGAGCAGTACGCGAATTGCTGACTT
Organism: Porites lobata; assembly: GCA_942486035.1. Lineage (NCBI taxonomy): Eukaryota > Metazoa > Cnidaria > Anthozoa > Scleractinia > Poritidae > Porites > Porites lobata. The sequence continues at coordinate 573,290 of CALNXK010000179.1, read as the reverse complement.
CGACTTCCTCTCGGAGAACCTCGATAGTGGATGTTTAACTTGTGCTTACTCACTTTGATTTTCATTTAAACGCTTTCTTTATCAAATTGTCCTAAATGTGATATCTCGCTGTAAATTCTGTAAAAACGGATTTTTCCCCCTTTTTTCCTCCTTTCCCCTTACTTTTTAATACTTTCTTCCGACACTCACCCCAGTCCCCTCTCAAAAATCGGAGAAAATGCATTTGGTGCGCACTTTCTGCAGCTCTACCGCAAAAACGAGTACGGTGACCCCCTTTTCTTATTTCATGATTTTAATAAGGACAGTGCTTCCTTTCGATGAAAAAAATTTACTAAATTGTACGGATTGAGCTATCATGGGTCGAATAGCGCGTGTCCAATTTAATTCTCCTTTGTAGCGTCAAGTAAAAACAAGGGCATTAAAAGCCATTTTTCTGGTACGTAAGTGGATAAACAATACATTAAAGTCAAATTTTGTGTGTTACCACATGCATCATCGAAAAAAACTCTCCTTTTCGTCTAGTTTTGGGCTGCCCACGGTTTTTGTAAAAGGGTCCTAAATAGCCGTATTTGTCAGCATTGTGACGTCAAAACGGGCACGGTGGCCCCCACTTGTTATTACTTTTTTATCATCTTCTTGACTTGTCACATCAGTGTAGCAAGTTTCAACTACAATCTATGTTACATTCTTTTACTAGGGAATCACCTTAAATGCAACCTTTTATGATATTTTATGTCAGATATATGTAACTAGTTTTTCACATTTTTTAATCTTTTTATTCTATTGTAATTTAGCTGAACTTTTAATCTTTTTATCCTGCAACATTAGATATCTATTTTTATCTAATGAGCAATGAAGACATTTATTATTATTATTATTATTATTATTATTATTATTAGACTATTATTATGTGTTCGACAAACCTTTTTTCTCAGTTCCATTTCCAGTGAGTGTGTCTTAAATAGCTTTCCTCGAGCTATCTTCGTGCTTTTCCAAAGCATTATCTAGTAAGTGGATCTCATCCTTTAAGGTTTGTCCAATGCCATGCCGCCTTCGAACACTGCTTTTATGTTTGAAAAGTTCAGTTTAACATCACCACACACAAACATGGAACCTTTTATCTGGACTGAATTAATTGACTGCAAGTGCTGGCAAAACACCGCACAATAGTAAACATTTTACAAAGGATTAAAGCACTATGAAATGCAGGATGCTATATTTATTTAAAAATGCTCATTTGAGGGCTGTCCCAATACTGACTGGAATGAAAAAAAATCCTGCCGGAGATAATCTACCCAGTAAACACCCGGAAACCCGCTTAAAACATAAACTTAAACTTTACGCTTAAAGACTCAGGAGACACTTTAATACTTGTCTTCGTAAATGAAAATTGTTGTCTCTGTAAATGTTTCACTGAATTCTTATTTATTGTGTTGAAGCGTACTTTCATGTTCACTGCAAATTTGGCGCTTGTCAAAAGTGAGAACCGGCTGGCCGTATCGGTGATTTGGAAATGTTTTTGAACGGTTTCGCTAAAAGCTCACGCGTGCTTCGATGGGTCAGTGGTTCTGAATATTGAATGAGTGCAATTTGTCTTGAAAAGTTGTGAAATACTGCATTTTGTCTGAGATCTGTATGATAAAAACAGCGCCTCATAGTACTGTTTCACCTCAGAAGTGATGCATGAAAAGTATAAAAGGTTGGTTTACACGCACCCAGATTTGTTGGCAAGATTTTGTACAGTAAATTTGTCGAACGCAAAAAATTCGTCTTGGTTTGTTTTTCAAGAATTTGTTTTCCAGGCCTAATCTAATGTGATCAAGAGCCATTACGCTCTTAAATGTGATTTAAGATGGTTGCTGTTTTTTGGGTGTACATATAAGGCTGCCAACTCGATGTAAGATTTTTTTTTTCACTCTAATATCACTTAGCCTTAGCTTTCCCTCAAAAGTCACATATGTGCCCTTAAGTTAACTGATTTGTGGATTACAAGTTTATTGTTTGATTTAAATCATGAATTTATTAATGGGAGCTTCGCTTTTAGCCCTGGCTAAATCTATATATTAGAGAAAATGTAAGGGCTCCCACGGACAAATAAAAATATCCGAAAGATTAAACGAGATGTACGTATTAGACGGATGTCCGTAAAGTTGTGTTCTTGAATAAGCGCCGCAGCTCTTATTACAATTCATGCTTCAGTGTGGCACTTATTTGAGAGCGGCGTTTATTTGAAAGATGGACGCGAAACTATAAGAACTACGGTATTACTACTTTCTGCATTAACAGTGACAGCGTTGACGTCTTTTTAGCGGAGCTCTAGCTCTAGCTCTAGCGCAGCGGAGCACCATGGGTAAGAAAATTTGGTAAACTATCCATCCGACAAAATTTGGTCATGATGTCAGCGTACGCCCGCACGTAGGTACGTTCTTTGGGTTGGGGGAAGGGAGTTTCGGTTGAGCCCGACTGGGGTAGGACTATCCATGAGCACCACAGGGAAATCAATATTTTAAAATCTCACACTTACTAGCTAGTTTGGGAGCCTGATATTGAACATCCATGTTGTGATCAATTGACAGCTGTGAAAACAGGGCATCCGCTGACCAGTATCACTAGACTGTATCGCGGGCTCAGGTGTCGATCCATCGAGGTCGAGTATTTTTTGGAGTAATCCGCTGACAAATTACTAGTTTTTAAATGATCGCAGGCTCAAGTTTATTTTTTTAAAATTCATATGAGTTATGTTGTGTTTATGTGCTGCACTATTAAAATTTTGATTCGAACTGACCTCGGACGCGAAAATTCAGCCAGCTATTACAGGCAGAAAAGACAGTTGCTTTTGACTTTTCTTACCTTAGTCACGCGTTGGTCACGCTCTGTGTCCAATTTTTATGCTCTGATTGGTCAAAATTTTACAGGTGAGTTCATGCGGAAAAATTTATGCAGCATCTTAAAACTTGTTTACTTTGACAGTTACATACTTTTGACTGACGCTGACGGAGGTTTGTGTCAACTTGTGATTTTTTTAACCGTCTTTTTGCACTGGATGTACAAAATGAAACAGCTGCAATCAAGGGTCCTCTGTTATTCATGGCTGGTTTGTTTATTGGGTTGTTGGTTGAGAAATGCGTCGCTTGTAAAAGTTGAAAATATTTCGGATGGCATCGTTTTCGTTTTTCACTTTCCTTTATGATTGTTAAAATTCTCAAGCGATCCTGGCCTTCTCGAATGGTAAGCCTGAGTAATCATTGTATTTCGTGTCTGTTTTTTCTTTATCTAATGTCATGAAGCCGAGCGTAGTTTATGCGGCTAGCGTATGCACGGCGTTTGTAACATTTGCCGACAATGATGTGACCTAGTATCAGGTTTGATATAAGCTTACAGAACTTCAAAGAGCCTTTAGACATTTTCTCCCCGCAAATGGAACGAAAACATTCCGAAGAATATTTAGTTACAATTTTGGCTGTAATAAGAAAGCTTTGAGCGATTTTCTTGCCTCGAGTTCATCTCTGAAAAAAGCAAACACCGGGAAGCCTGCTTTTCTCTGTAAATTTTGTACTTATTAATTTTTATTGTCATTGTAACTTAGCAGCACATTGTAACTCGCTGTCCTACGCCATATAAGCCTCTGGCTTTGGCATCTTATTATCGTTAACTCGTGCTTTGTGTACTTATTTATCAATAAATTAAAAAAAACATAAACTAAAGCTTTACGTTTAAGGTATCAGGATTTTTAGAGACACTTTAATACTTGTCTTCGTGAATGAAAATTGTTCTCTCTGTAAATGTTTTACCAAATTATATTTCTTTTATTGATTGTTCGTAGTCTCCCTTGCAATTTTAATCGCTGTGCCATTTGTTGTCTGTCGTTCATGAACATCGTTTTCAGGGTACATCGTTATAAAACCATTAAATAAAAAAGATAAAGATAATAAATTCTTTATTATGTTGAAACGTAACTCTAATAATGAGCAAACACCGGCTGGCCGTATCGGTGATTTTGGAAATTTTTTGAACGATTTCGCTAAAAGCCCACGCGTGCTTCGATGGTCCTGAATATTGAATAAGTGCAATTTGTCTTGTAAAATTGAGAAATAGTGCATTCTGTCCGAGGCCTGTATGGTAAAACCAGCGCCACATAGCATACTGTAAATGATATATGAAATAAATCATATATGAACTGCGGAAATGAAATGAAAATGAAGAAATGATCGTCGCAGTGAACGCAATTTATGCAATTGCGTAAAAAAGCCTGAAAAAGTCCTGAATTTTTTTCAGGCTTCTTTACGCAGTTGCATAAATTGCGTTCACTGCCACGATCATTTCTTCATTTTCATTTCATTTCCACCGTTCATATATGATTTATTTCATATATCATTAACACTCATTTCTTTTGCGGGAACATACGAACCCACAACTGACCTGCTCCCAACGTCAGTGGCTTCATAGCTCAGTTGGTAGAGCATCGCACCAGTAATCGCGAGGTCACAGGTTCAAACCCTGTTGAAGTCCTGAATTTTTTTCAGGCTTCTTTACGCAATTGCATAAATTGCGTTCACTTCGACGATCATTTCTTCATTTTCACATAGTATACTGTTTCACTTCACATGTGATGGATAAAAAGTATAAAAGGCTAGTTACACGTGCACGCCACCAGATTTGTTGGCAAGATTTTATAAAATCAACTTACCGAACGTAAAAAATTCGGCCTGATTTCTATTCCAATAATTTGTTTTGCAGGCCTAATCTACTGTGATCAAAAGCCATTATGGCTCTTAAATGTGATCGAAGATGAATGCTATTTTTGGGGTGTAGGGTGTAAGGCTATTAACTCGATTTAAGATTTGTTTCAGTCTTGGACTGTTGGATAATTATTATTCTCTAAAATCGCTTAGCCTTTCCCTCAAGTGTCCCATGAAAGGCACCCTAAAGTTAACTGATTTGTGGATTAGAAGTTTTCGTTTGATTTAAGTTGTGAATTTATTAATGCGAGCTTCGCTTTTAGCCCTGGCTAAATCTATATATTGTTTGATTATATTAGGGCTGCGGCGCTTATTCGGGGCGGCGCATAATCGGGGGTGGCGGCGCTTAGTCAGGAGCGGCGCCTATCCGAGTAAATACGATGATTGGCAACATTATCATAGTGAAACAGACAGACATTATACAGCCCCTTTGCTCACGTGTTACTTACGACATTGATGACGTTAGCATGACGCCGAAGCAATTTAAAGGCCTAATATTATCACTCTTTAATAATTTATTACATTTGGGGCTTTTTTACGTTTGTTGTCGTTTATTACGCACATTTAGGATTTTTACACAGGCCATCTTAAACTATTCTGTTAAATAGCGTTTTACTAGCCTCTGGGGCGATTACTCCACACTTTTTCCCATGTATATTTAGGAAGCCAATCTTCGTAATACAATTTTTCTGTTTGCTGAACTGTGCCGTCTTTTTTCATCTTTTTCACTTCAACCTGGAATATAATAAAAAAAGTTTTGGGTAACTCATATTAATGAGTTTCAATTTAATAAATATTTCATGACAAACGTAACACTAATTCATTCCATCATAAAAAAGTAGTTTTCAGTTTGCAGTCGCAACTATTCATCATGAATGTTATTCATAAAGTTAATTTTTTGACGCTATAGGCGAACGTATTACGCACGTCGCAAGAAGTTCATCCCCGGAAAACAGAGATTTTTCATTTTTATCCGGACTGGTTCGGCCCAGAGGTCAAACCCTTTTAGCCTTTTATTTACCATTTATACCATTTGTTATACTCCTTTCGGGCACCTTCTATTGCCAAATTGTACCCCTTTCCTTGTAAGAACACTACACTCCTTAACTACTGTAAATACATGATCTTTTTTATATGAACAAATCACTAAACCAGGAAGTTTTTTTGCCAGAAGATTCGACTGATAGCTCTTTTTGTTTCTTTAACCGAAAGAAATGACAGATTTCCCTACGGCTTTCATCAGTGAATTCCCTACGCTTCTATAAGTATACCTAAGCCTGAAAAATAGTATAGCCTTAAATAACGCACTACCCCTCAGGTAGAAATCAGGCTTACTTTTATACCACTTAGTATTAACCCCAAAAAGAAGTAATTGAGAGGATTTAATCAAAGATGAAGGCATTTTCTATATCGTGGGAAAGTTCTCACCGGCATTGCCGCTCAAATAGTAAACGTTCATTACTCACCCAATCCACGCGCCACGGCCAAAGAGAGGAACTCCCCGTTCTGTCTATTTTTAGCCAAAAAGTATGCATATTTCCTACATCTATGCCTCTCACGTCAAAGGTATCCTCGCTGAAAATTAAAGGAATTTTTAAGAGAATGACAAAAATAAAATAATAATTCAAAGCCAACCAAACACAGACGTGTTTAGACGATTAAGCTTCTTGCTGTATTAAAAACCATAAACCTGTACAGGGTTTTTCAAAAGTTCGTTCCGAATTTTTCTTCGCTAAATTGATCTCTATAACTACCTCTTGTAAATTTAAGGTGATTCCTTAGTAAAAGAATCTAACATATATCGGTACACTGACAAAACAAGTCAAGATGATGAAAAGAAATGAAAGTGGGGGTAACCGTGCTCGTTTTCACGTTACAATGTTGACAAATATGGGTATTTAAGACCCTTTGACAAAAACCATGCGCAACCCAAAACTAAACAAAGAGAGATGCACGCATGTGTTATTCCACATAATTCGGTATAAATGTATTGTTTATCCACTTATGTACCAGAAAATGCTTTTTAATGCCATTGTTTTTACTTTGTCCTATTCGTTTTACATTGATTAACTGCAATATTAGTAACCACAATAGTCGTCTTTATTTTCTGTCACATTTTCTCAGCAGCAGTTTATATCAGTTCCAGGGCACAATTTTGCTCCAGAGAGCCATTTTGTTCTCACTACACGCGGGAAAACAACAAAATTGGCACTCAAGTGAACTCGTGCTTTTGCGCGTCAGACGGAAACCGGCTCCACGATATCCTGTCGGCTCAATACAATAATTTAAGGCTGGTTTTCAATAGAAACGCAGTTTGAGTCGGAGTGGGAGTCGTAAGCAGAGTCATAAGCGCGTCGGAATCAGAGTCAAAAGAATCTTCATTCTCCACTTACGAATCCGTCGTTAACGTTCCACATCGTAACAAAAAAACGAATCTTAATGCACTTTCCCACGCTTTTTGACTGGCTTAGTTTTCCCGCTTCTGCTTCCGACTCCGACAATCTGGTTTTCACTAGATTATAAGCAAAACGCGAGGGACGAAGTCGTAAGCGGAATCGGACCGCTTCTTTCACTACACCGTAATTTTTAGGGAGTTATTATAACTCCAAAAATGGAGTAAAAATTTTAGGTACAGGATAACCCCATTTTTGGGGTTATTTTAACTCCTAATTTAACTCCGAATTTGGGGTCATTTTTCCTCCTGAAAAAGAGTTCTTTTTACTCCCAGTCTGGAGTTAAATTTACTCCGAAATGGGGTTACTTGTACCCCTTACATGGGTTGTTTTTACTCTTTTTGGAGTTAATTTAACTCTGAAAGTGGAGTAAAAATTTTAGGTACAGGATAACTCCTTTTTTGGGGTTATTTTAACTCCTCAATATCTGGGGTCACTTTTACTCCTGAAAAAGAGTTCTTTAAACTCCTTTTTGGAGTTAAAATAACTCCAAGAAAAATAACTCCACTGTCAGGAGTTAAATTAGCCCCACTAGAGGAGTTATTATAACTCCCTGAAAATTACAGTGTAGATCGTAAGCTCTACGCTTCTGATTACGGCTCCTGCTCCAACTCCGTCGCTAGCGAAAACCAGCCTTTACTAATGTTTTGAAGTATTTTGTGGGTTATTTTTAGTTTATTTCTTGTTTACGCTTGTCGTTCACTCGTGCCTAGAGTTCTGTTACGATCAGTTTATAGATCAAGGTTAATCCGTATTTGTGTCGACAGGTTTTCAAATTCTATTACCTTTTAAAGTAGTTTTTTCAACAAGAATGTCATTTATTAAATTTGAATGTCAGCACTTGAAGTGGGCGCGTTTTGGAACCATCGCTGAACTTGATTGTTATCCACATCAAAGTTCCTGTTTTGGTTTAAGGTCGAGCCTCGTGGGTTTAGCTGTCACGCGTTCATTGGTTTACTTATGGGTTTGTTTATTCCACTTTGTTATCAACAAGAACAGCGTTTGTTACTCTCATGGTCAGCAAGCCTAAACGTACCTACGTTTTACTTAATTTTATATAAGTTGCCACTGTTTAGCACAATTGAGTAGTAATTGTGTTGTAATTGAGATTAGTTTCAGTTAGCTGTCGAGCAGAATTCGTTAAGTGATGCTGTAGTCAAGACATGAGCTGCTTTAAAGATTAAAGAACACCAAGATGTGAACTAAGGTACCTGGTACCTCTTCGCTAAGCGAGCGACCCGCTCGTAACCCCCCACATATTTTGATGGAGAACCCGGCGTTTTTTTGGTGCAGAAGTCCTTATTTTGCTGTTATAAACAACTCAGGAGTGCAAGATCCGCCTTGGAAATGTGAGAGTTCTAGGCTGAATGTTGCCATTGCAAACAATTAGGAACTCTGTTTAAGTTGAGTCATAATTATAAGTAGGTGGAAAGTCGTATGTACTTAAGTAATGTGTTGGCTTGCTGTTGAATTCCCATTATGTTCCCGAGTTTATTGATAACTATTGTCGGGCCAGTAAATTAAATGGTTGGGATGAAGAACAATTAGTGCTTGGTCTTCCTCCGTTTCTAAAACATCAAGCCAGCGTGTGGTTTAAAACTTTAACAGAGGCCGAAAATGATTCATTTCAAGTTTTGTCAGAAAAATTAATTTCTCATTTTGAATCAAATGTAACTCCTTGGCAGCTGAGGCAAAAATTAGACGAGCGTCGTCAGTTGTTAGCGGAGACTGTTGCCGACTACTATTACGATATTCTTTCATTCTGCTCTCATCTAGATTTACCTAAAAGTAAATGGCTTTATTGTTTTGTACGAGGTCTAAGACCTGAAATGACGTGACCTCGTTATTTTGCAGCAACCATCCAATGTTGACTCCGCTGTGAATTTTGCGAAATAAATAGAATTACTCACTCATGGTAAATCGAATAATGGTCAAGAAGTTGAGACATTTGAGACATTTTCAGAGTTAAAGTCTAAGCCTTCAAAAGAGGATATCAGACAAATTGTAAGAAACGAATTTAATGTGTGGTCTGAAAGTTCCCAAAATAATGAAAACCATCGTCTTAATCGAAAATTTGTATCATGCAATTTTCCTGTCCGTTGTAGGGGCAATATTTTCAGTACCAAGACGCTATGGAGCGTACACTTCGACGTCGTGGTTGTGGAACTGATTAATTGTAAATGCGGAGGAATAGTAAGAAATGAACTATGCTAAGAGTAACGTGTAAAATTTGTGAAATTATTGGCTTTGTCAGGATATTCTGAAAAGAGCAACATCCAAGAGGCCTACTTCCCAAAAACCAGCATTTCGGGGCAAATTGGCTCTGAGATATTAGCCCGGTTATGCTGTGATGACTCCATACAAATCCTTCTAAATTTGACTTGGGTCTAAACGTTTAGACCCAAGTCAAATATGAGATTACTGGCGTTGAATAACAAGTCTAAGAAAACAAACAGTAAAAAAGGAATTCTATATTTTTCTTACATCGGGCTTCAAAAACAGCATAGCAGTCTCATGTACTCATTAGAGATATGTAAGGCATGGGTAAGGAGTCAATTACGTTGAGCATGGAATTGGCTAAAACTCAATGTTACGATTTTGAATGTTTTGAGGATAATTATTCACTGACTATCAGCAAGCAGGGATGTCGGATTAACACAAGGAAGTTTAATACCAAAGAAACATAGTCTTTACAGAGCTTTGACACACAGCGTCTGCCAACACAAACTTTAAACTAAACAGCCTCTGCCAACAACAACAAACTCTCACTTGAACTTCAGATACCTTACGGCTTCCGCCAACTTGTAAACACAAAACTTGAAAATCGGCCTTCGTTACACTGGACTAAACACAGCACTCAAGCTCGCGGGAAAAAAAAACTTGAGAGGCCCTGACTGTAAATATCGAGAATCCGCCGACAGTTGCAAAATTTCATAATTTATTTTATTCTACCTAAAAGAGCCTTTTGGTGAACTATTTTCAAAAATGGAAATAAAAAGTTCCATCGCGCTTTGCTTTTTCCGAAAAATCCAAAAGTTCAAATTACGCTGAGGCGGCCCCCGACCCCCCGGAAAAACAATGAAAAATTCTGCAACTTCCCTAGCTCCGTACGCGACAACGCGTAGAATTCCCGGTTTGCTATTTTGCATATTGGTAAAAGAACCCTTTGTCTTTTAAAAAAATGTAACCTTCATGTAATTTTGTCAAGTTTAAGACAACATAAAAACCCGTTGAAATAACCCACTTTCAATCTCTTGTGTTGAGGCGAAATAAAGGCCAACTTTAAAGGCTAATAAAAATCCTAGTATATAAATTTACGTGTCATATTGTACATCAGGTGAAAGCTGTATCCTCGTAGGTCATTATCTCTAACTGTCGTTTTTGGCCCGCAAAAATTAGCGCATCCAGTTTGAAAAGAGTTCGGGCTATTTTGACCAAAAATTCAATGCAAATTGTTGAGCGGATGTCACGCAAGAGGTCACGGCTAATTTTTCAGTTTGCAAATAATGCATCTTTTTTCTCTTCTGATTGAAAATGTCAGCAAAGAGCGTCTTGAAGTACCTCAATAACCTTTCATTATATTTAACGATCATACAAGCACGCCTCATATCATTTAATCTTAGATCTAAACGAAGATAACGGTCGTCGATCGCGTTGATGCGTAGTCCAATAAATTGATATAAAATTTGATTCACATACAAAACGAAACGTATGACAAAGTTGAAGAGAATAGGGTAGATGGTTGTTACTCTTGTTTTAGAATAACGCGATGTAATCGCAGGAGCTCCCTAGCTTACTCAATTTTTCACAGAAAAGGACGAAAAGGTCAACAAAACAGACTGACAAAACAAATGATCAATGAAGATGTGTGTCCTTGCAGTTCTTGCTTACCGTAATTCGTTCATAAATGATAAAGTCAATCACTCAAATATTTTTCTTGCCTGTAGAAAAAAAAAATTAAAAAAAAAAGCCAATCAAGAGTAAAGAAATAACTTACGACCTTTTTCACCAAAAAACCGCATTCCAAAACGAATGTCACGCAAAAGAGTTGCACATTCCATGACATTCTGACAACATTATTGTCTCGTTGTTGTAAGGTTCTTTCTTTTTTTCAACGTTTTCAGCAGGATTGTTGGTTTGAGATTCTCTTTTAACCATGAACAATACTGTTACGAAACGGCACTAGTACCATACATTGCGTCGAGTAAAATATAACAAACACGTCAAATCTGATTTGTGTTATCACGTCACGTGACGTAACCGTCTTACAGAGTTGGCTGGAGAACAGCAGTTGACCAGATGGATGTTTAGTTCCACGCAACAGAGACTACAGGACATATTTAAGTCCTCTACAGCTAAAGGGGACTGTGGAATAAGTAGCGGTGAGTCAACTTTCTTCTTATCGACCATCGAAACCCTTTCTTCTATTTGGGCATGGTAGTAAACCCCTTTCAAAGTATACCCGGGTACATCGGCTCTGGGATACCCGAGACGAAGGACTCTTTTGAAAATTTTGGATAACCCGGACACAAAACAAGCGACGGAAGTGATCCAAAAGAATTGCTATCAATCCATCATACTTGTCACTTGAAAAACCGAAATGCCCTGACATACATATTCATGACAAAAGGATATTGAAGATAAAATTGTTTTGATCACTGACAGATATCGGTATTGGGTTTTGCGTAAAAACTCAGAGTAGAGGCGTAGAAAGAAGGTAGATTAGCGTACGTGGCCGTACCCTTCCCCCAGGGGAAAAAACGAAAAAGGCGGAGGGTACAGCTACACCTTGGCAAAGGGTAGGCTCAAGCGAGCTATTCTTTTCGAGCGTTGAGCGATGCGAGCCAGCAAAGAGCGCTAAACCGGAGCGACCGCACCCCAGTCATTTCGCGTTTCTCTTTCTGGTGCCCCACGCCTCTCTCCTCCGCAGAGGCTCCCGCTTGGTATTCCAGTAATAATAGCAATAATTAAAAAAAAAAATGGTAAGAACGTTCGTTCCATCGTCTCTCGCCCGCATTTCGTGCCTCTACGACACAAACATTCTTCTGCGGAGTAGACATGCGAGTGAGCACCAGAAAGAGACGCGAGATGGCCGGGACGGGGTCGCCCTAGCCTGCCACTTACGCGCTCTGTCTTGGCTCAAGTGCGTTGCTCTCCGCTCGAAGAGGTAGCTTGCTTGATGCTATCCCATCCTATTGCTTGGAAATGAAGATCTGGGGGTGGGTAGAAAACGACCACATCAGCCCTAAGACCCAAAAACGAAAATCAACTCGAAACTGCTATCCTGATCTTACTGATCTACAAGTGTAAGGAACATCAAGATCTTCAATTATCAATGAATCTGATCAATTTCTTCATTTTTTTGCTTCAAAACTTCACCTAAAGTAAAAGAGGAAGACCCCGTCAAAAACCCCCTTCAAATCGCTGGAAGCTCGCATGAAATGGGACTCTCGACTGAAGCAAAAGCAAGATACCTGACAAGCTATGCAATTAACAAGACGAATAGACACAATTCACCTGTTGCCAGGGTCCCTGCCTCCAGTTCCGTAAAACGGGCTGTAAGATATATCTTTGGAGCCTCTATTCTCACCAATTTTATCACAGCTTATTTTTATGTTAAAAAAAAAACACCGTTTTCAAAGGTACAAACTCAATTTACATGTTGTCACACATATATCAAGTTAATTAGTGCTTTTTAGAAGCGGGTGTTCGTTTTTTTCGGTGTTTTTATATATTATTATTAGAAGACGAAGAACCGCAAAACGTTCGTAGCGGGAGGCGAGGAAAGGAGAAGTGGCTGTCATTCAGATTCATTGATCACTGGAGATCTTACACGTATCATGCCGTTTAGAGATGAGTCCAAGTGACTTTGACTTTTACTTTCGGTGGGGTCCTGTAGAAAATCGGAAAGCCTGTTCAAATTCATTGACCAATACTAGGATCTTTTTTTTCTTGTACGTCTCGGATCGAGATAGCCATTTCGAGATGTTTTCAGGACCGGATTTTGAGGAGAGTTACCCGAACATCTGGTCCTTGCTGTTCTGCAGACAAATCCGTACTCTTTTGGTTACGTCACGTGAAGTAATATTATCATGCAAATCATGCCTTATGGTAACTGTTTTTCATGGTTAAAAAAGAATCCTCAAACGTTGAGAGAAGAAAGAACCTTACAACAGCCCATGGTGAACAACGAGACGATAATGTTGTCAGAAAGGGCTACTCCTTTGCGTGACATTCGTTTGGAAATACGGTTTTTGGTGAAAAACGTCGTGAGTTTTTCTTTTACTCTATTTTTCTTCATTTCTTTTCTTCTACAGGCAAGAAAAAGACGTAAGCAATTGGCATTATCAGCAGTTTAAAATGTATGAACGAATTACGATAGGCAAAAACTACAAGGACGCACATCTCCATTGATCATTTTGTTTTGTCAGTCTCTTTTGTTGACCTTTTCGGTGAAAAATTAAGTAAGATAGGGAGCTCCTGGGAATACATCGCGTTATTCTAAAACAAGAGAAACAAAATTTAGTAAGTCTACCCTATTCTCTTCAACTTTGTCATACGTTTCGCTGTGTAGGTGAATCAAATTTTATGTCAATTTATTGGATTACGCCTCAAAGCGATCGACGACCGTTATCGTTCGGTTAGATCTAAGATTAATAAAATGATGTGTGGCGTGCTTGTATGATCGTTAAATATAATGAAAGGTCATTAAAGTACTTCAAGGCGCTCTTTGCTGACATTTTCAATAAGAAGAGAAAAAAGATGCATTATTTGCAAACTGAAAAATTAGCCGTGACCTCTTGCGTGACATCCGCTCAGCAATTTGCATTGAATTTTTGGTCAAAATAGCCCGAACTCTTTTCAAACTGGATGCGCTAATTTTTGCTGGCCAAAAACGACAGTTGGAGATAATGACCTACGAGGATACAGCTTTCACCTGATGTACAATATGACACGTAAATTTATATACTAGGATTTTTATAGGCCTTTAAAGTTGGCCTTTATTTCACCTCAACCCAAAAGATTGAAAGTGGGTTATTTCAACGGGTTTTTATGTTGTCTTAAACTTGACAAAATTACATGAAGTTTACATTTTTTTAAAAGACAAAGGGTTCTTTTACCAATATGCAAAATAGCAAACCGGGAATTCTACGCGTTGTCGCGTACGGAGCTAGGGAAGTTGCAGAATTTTTCATTGTTTTTCCGGGGGGTCGGGGGCCGCCTCAGCGTAATTTGAACTTTTGGATTTTTCGGAAAAAGTAAAGCGCGATGGAACTTTTTATTTCCATTTTTGAAAATAGTTCACCAGAAGGGTCTTTTAGGTAGAATAAAATAAATTATGAAATTTTGTAACTGTCGGCGGATTCTCGATATTTACAGTCAGGGCCTCTTAAATTATCAAAAGAACTCGCTATGAACTTGTATACCGTTTGACATAGAGTTCTAGAAAATACTGAACAGGCGAATAGTAGTAGCTAAAAACATATTTGATGATTTCAGTAACTAATGCAAATCTGCTGACTCAGGCTGAAATGTAAACATGCCCTAATTAACTATTAATGAATAATCCCAAAACGTAAAGAACGTTCGAGAAAGTCCCGCAACGAGTGAAAGCAACAAAACTACGTAACACTCAACAAAGACAAAACGTCTTTTTGCAGCATTTTGTAACTTTAAATTCATCATAAAACAGTTCGAAAGGAGGGCTCACTCGTGAAATGTTTTTCAACACTCGAAGAGAAATTTCGTGTCTCTGCGCGGCCGTGTAATATCCTCTATTTATTCCTCGAGTAAATTAAAGACTAAACTCGATGTGATCTCAAGATACCTCGAAGAAGTCCGGCTCATTTCGTGAAATAGCCAAAACAAGCCGAAAAGTCACGAACTTGCAAGCCTAATCTTGTTCGAAACTAGTGCATAATTTCATAGCTATTTAACTACCTTGGGTCGCAGTAGCGCAATCGGCTAATCCCTCAACTTTTAGTCTCCTCTGGTCTGACTGGTCACACAGGTGGGCTGGTTCAAAAACCGGCAAAGCCAAAATAATAATTCTTCCTCGAATAAGTTAAAAGCCCATGTTCACCCAAGCGGCTTTGCTTGCCCTGTACTCCAGAAAAATGATTTCACGTAGTTGAAAATTGCCGTCTTCAGTGTGTGTAGAGTAACGCTTCGGCCAAGCGTGAAAAAAGCGAAAACGTCTGCCTAATCAAAACACTGAACTTTTGACAAAAATAGCGTTTCAAAACAAAAAAAAAAAAGCGCGCAAAGCCGCTTGGGTGAACATGGGCCTTTAAAGAGTAAATAAAAGAAATCGAAGTGATCTCGAACTAATTCGGGTCTCGGTCGTCAAATAGCCAAATAAAACCGGAAACCTACAGAGTTTGCGTTTCCAATCTTGTCTTGTTATCGACAATGTGTTTACGGCAGAAAAAAATCCTAAAACGTCGAAAGAGAAATGGAAAGGTTGAGTATTTGGTCAAGTGGCTCAAGTATCCTAAAGGCCAATCAACGGTGGGAACCGGAAGAAAGAATTTTGGATAAACGTCTCATTGATAATTATTTCCGGTCACCAAAATAGTCTTAGTCTTCTTACCTTTT
>CALNXK010000179.1:470000-552500 GCA_942486035.1 Porites lobata | reverse complement strand
ATGTGCTGTAATACCTCATGAAACTCAGAAACTCAGAAGAATCGATAGTTTCTTAGTTTGAATTTTGGTGACGTCATGTGAAAACCGAGAATACGGGCAGCCGGTTCTGACTTTTGCAGTGCTAGCAGTGCAGTGGCGAGTGTTTGAATGAACATTGACACAGTTATAATAAAGAACTTATTATGTTTATTTTTTATTTTAAAACGGTTTAACGCGCGGCATTTGGAGTACTGTACAGTACCGCAAATGATCCCCAACCGCAAATGATCCCGAGACCGCAAATGATCCCCAAAATGGACCGCAAATGATCCTCGACCGCAAGTGATCCCCAAAGTCGACCGCAAATGATCCCGAAAGAAAAACAGGAATGACTTGGACTCAAGTTAGCGGATCATCGTGTCGATTTTATTATTATTACAATAAGTCAGGTTAAAAGCTAAATTTTTGCTGCTTATTTCATAGTGAGAGGTCATGACACGCATTTTCTGCGGTTATTGTTGTTTTTGGTCGGCATGATTTGCCCTTTGATGCAAGAGCATTTCCTTTGACCTCTTTTGAAATGCAGTGCTCTTCATTGCCGCTAAATAAGGGTTTTAGGTTGTTTAATTTTCTCCTAAGTGCCTCCTGGATCCGAATAATCATAAGCGATTTTCTTTTAGTCCGTGAATGTGACGGTTTCCTACGATGTTTTGTCACGCAATAACTACCGCTTACCTGGCTTTGCGTTTCTCATTACCAGGTTTAGATTTCTGGTAACTGTCTTCAGCAAAGCACAAGAAATGAATATACATAAAACATAACTATTCACAACACGTTCATGAGATGTAAGAAAGTTGCTATTTCGAAATGAACCGAAACCTGTGGGCATTGATAAGTTCTGGGGCATTTTGACTTGTGTTTATGTTAAATCATGTCTTGTTTCGTAATGGGCACCTAAGTTACGAACAAACGTCTTGCTGTTTATCACATAAAATTAACGCTTCAGAGAAAAATCAAAATGAAATATTCTGGCTGATTAATTTCACGCTTTCAAAAAGATCAGTAAAGTCAATAAAGCTCTTGTTAGGTACAGGGTGCCCGGCTTTGTATTCCTCAATAGAAAGGTTGAGCTTCTAGGCGTTAAAATAATTTTTCTGCGTAACGTCCTGCCTGTCTTAAATTTTTCAAAAGACGAAACATTTTTGAAAGAAAATTTAAGCAATCGACAAAGGAAGAAGTATACGGTTAATACCATACCTTTTCAGATTTATTCCATTTTTTTTTTTCGCCTTGTATAAATTGACCTGAGATGTAGCGTACTCCTTCCCTTTTTCTTTAAAAGGCGAGAGAAAAAGGTTTCTTTTTTATAATCAGTCCTTTTTTGTAATCAGTCTCATGAAATCCATTCCATTCCTCAAGTTTTCACGGGATCATTTGCGGTCGACTTTGGGGATCACTTGGGGTCGAGGATCATTTGCGGTCCATTTTGGGGATCATTTGCGGTCTCGGGATCATTTGCGGTTGGGGATCATTTGCGGTACTGTACAGTACTCCGGGAAGCGTTGTTCACTGAACGACTGAAAACAATCGGCACAGCGTTAAAATTACAAGAGACAGTACTAACAATCAATAGAAGAAATAAAATTCGGTGAAACATATACAGAGACGACAATTTTCATTCAGGAAGACAAGTATTAAAGTGTCCCTGAAAATCCTGAGTCTTCGAGCTTTAAAGCTGGAGTTTATGTTTTAAGCCGGCTTCCCAGTGTTTACTTTTTTCAAAGACGAACTCGAGGCAAAGAAATCGCTCAAACCTTTCTTTTACAGCCAGAATTATAACTATATATTCCTTGTAACGTTTTCTTTCTATTTGCGGTGAGAAAATGTCTAAAGGCTTTTTAAAGATCTGTAAGCTTATAACAAACCTGATACTCGGCCAGATCATTGTCTCAAATCTTACAAACGTGCGTAAACAAAATAGCCGCATAAACTACGCTCGACTTCATTAAATTAGGAATAAAAAACAAACATCAAATACAATAATTACTTAGGCTTACCACTCGAGATGCAGCTCCTGAAAGGTGTCAAGAAAGGCCAGTATCGCTTCAGACTTTGGAACCCTCTTACGCATTAAGCAAGGTGAAAGCGAAAACGATGCCATGCGAAATCGGATTTTCGACTTTGACTCAACCAAAAACCAAATAAACAAACTAGCCATGAATAACAGAAGACTCCTGATAGCAGCTGAATTTCATTTTGTGCATCCAGTGGAAAAAGAAAGTTAAAAACATCAAAAGTTGACACAAAACTCTGTCAGCTTCAGCTGTCAAAGTAAACAAGATTCAAGATGCTGCATAAATTTTCCGCATGAACTCACCTGTCAAATTTTGACCAATAATCATTTGCGATCATTTGAAAACCAGTACCTTGTCAGCGGAGAACTTCAAAAAAGTACTTGACCTCGATGGGTCGACACCTGAGCCCGCGATACAGTCAAGTGATACTGGTCAGCGGATACCTTGTTTTGACAGCTGTCAATTGATCACAACATTGATGTCCAATAAGTTTATCAGTTTTCCTGTGCTCCGATCCCAAACTAGCTAAAAAGTATGAGACTGAACATTGATCGCGATCTAGTAAAATAATTAACTGGTCAGCGGACAGCTTCCAAATAAATCACGTCACCTCAATGAGTTGATACATAAGCCCGCGATACAGTCATGGGATACTACATAACGAGCTGCACGGTCTTAGCAACCAACAAAACCCCTCAGTATCCAGCTGAGATAGCGGAGTAAAAGTCAGCTATCTCAGCTGGATACCCAGTAGCTTGCAACATTCCCTATTCCCTTAATCTCTGATCGTATTTCGCATCTAATATAATAGAGGCGTCAATTTTCACGCAATCATGTCATCATCCTGGGGCGACAAATAAAATTAATTAAAAATGCGGTATCAAACAAAATGTCCGGAAAAAATAATTCAGTGCCTTCTAAAAACAACATTTTAAAGTCTGCGGTCGATTTCATTGCCAACGTGTTATATATCCTCGAAGCGCTCAGGCATAATAACATCATGCCAGGACTTCTACCTGGGTGAACCAGAAAGGATATAGAACAACAGCCTAATTTTTTTTTCGGCTATGGGTCGAAATGCTAAACGTGTTAAATATCCTAGAAGCGCTCAGGCATAATAACATCATGCCAGGACTTCTACCTGGGTGAACCAGAAAGGATATAGAACAACTGCCTAAATTTTTTTTTCGGCTACGGATCGAAACGCTAAACGTGTTATATATCCCAGAAGCGCTCAGGCATAATAACGTCATGGGAGGACTTCTACCTGGGTGAACCAGAAAGGATATAGAACAACCGCCTAATCATGTTTCTTTTTCGGCTACGGATCAAAATACTAAACGTGTTATATATCCTAGAAGCGCTCAGGCATAATAACATCATGCCAGGACTTCTACCTGGGTGAACCAGAAAGGATATAGAACAACTGCCTATTTTTTTTTTTTCGGCTACGGGTCGAAATGCTAAACGTGTTATATATCCCAGAAGCGCTCAGGCATAATAACATCATGCCAGGACTTCTACCTGGGTGAACCAGAAAGGATATAGAACAACAGCCTAATTTCTTTTTTCGGCTACGGATCGAAATGCTAAACGTGTTATATATCCTAGAAGCGCTCAGGTATAAGAACATCGTGCCAGGACTTCTACCTGGGTGAGCCAGAAAGGATATAGAACAACAGCCTAATTTTTTTTTCGGCTACGGGTCGAAACGCTAAACGTGTTATATATCCCAGAAGCGCTCAGGCATAATAACATCATGCCAGGACTTCTACCTGGGTGAACCAGAAAGGATATAGAACAACTGCCTAATCATGTTTCTTTTTCGGCTACGGATCAAAATACTAAACGTGTTATATATCCTAGAAGCGCTCAGGCATAATAATATGCCAGGACTTCTACCTGGATGAACCAGAAAGGATATAGAACAACTGCCTAATTTTTTTTTCACGGCTACAGGTTGAAATGCTAAACGTGTTATATATCCTAGAAGTGCTCAGGCATAATAATATACCTGGATGAACCAGAAAGGATATAGAACAACTGCCATTTTTTCTACGCGTCGAAGTTCTAAACGTGTTATTCTTAGAAGCGCTCAGGCTTAATAATATGCCAGGTTTCCAGCGACTGATTTTAGCTGATTTTGCGGTGCGCAAGAATGGATAATTTACCCGACTTGTAAACAGATATTTCCTTCAGCCGATTGTGTCTCATGCAGGACTGGAGAATGTCATGTCTGCGTTGTTTTGTTTCTACTGAAGTTTTATCAAAGAAAGCTTAATAGGGAGATCGCAATTTATACTCTTACGAACTATAAATTAGGGCTGACCTGGAAGACGCGTTGAATTGTGCCGCCATCCTTCAAAATATAATCTGGCTGCGTTTAGGGAGACAATTTCCTCTTCCATCCAGATTTACTTGGTATATGTGTTTGCGAGAATCTTCAGACAAAGAATTGGGTATACACTGATTCGAATGGCTTGGCGATACTAAGTGCTTAAGTCTACTTACCGATTACAACATGTTTTGGAAGTATTGAGAAGCGCGCCAAACGAGGTTGTCACAGCGTTCTCGAGCGAACACGGCGCGACCTGGATTGATAAAATTACTATTACATGCAGCTATCATGCCAGTGATTTCTCCTTTCGTCGCATAGTGAATAGTTTGTGAGCACATCCTCGACTCTCGAAACATTTGTCTTGCGCCGCTATAGAAGTTGCTTCTCCCGCGAACCATAGGTAGATTTCCCGCTTGACATAATGTTTGATAATTTATGCAAAAGTTGACCTCGTGAAAGTCAGCAGTGCATTAATCGACTCAAAAATAAACAGACTTCCTACAGGGTTTTGAACACGGTTTTAATTAAAGTACTTTACGAGCGCTGCGGTAGTTGACCGTAAAAGTGTTACGGTGATGGATACTCAACTGGATGATTACGTCACTTCATAGCAACCAGACGGTACGAATTTTTTAACTTCCGGAGCGCTGAGGCTCGTAGTGTCAGTGGCTATCCTGTTTTGACAGCTGTCAATTGACCATATTGTGAATGTCCAATGTAAAAGATGTGGACTTGGCAAGACACGCCTGAGACACCCCTCCCTTCCTTTTGATAGTCTCCCCTTCCCCACCCGTACAATCTGTAGACACGTTTGTACGTACGCTCCGTCAATCACGTGACAATCAAACGAAAAGAGGTTGACCATAATCTATGAGTATGTGGCTCTGTCCCACGTGCGCTTCGCGCGCGTGGGAGCCCCTCTAATACCTTAATAGGTGACTTTGACGGTTTTACCCGCTGGCCATAGCTAAAGAATTATTTGTTTCGCTTAGGTTTAAAAGAAAACTGTAAAACATATGTATCGATATAAATTTGGAATAAATTGCTATTGTTAATAACTAACAATTTAGTGTTGATTAATGATAACTTACTTATAATCAGATCTATTTGTCAAAAGAGAATTAAGACATGGAAGCCTTTAACACCGAAGCCATCTCTTCACAAATCTTTGGCGAGAATGTTTCTTTTCTTTTTTTTTCTTAATTATCTTCTCTCACGACTAACGGTTTTACGTCTATCTCTATTACACTTGGACTTTTTCTGGGTAACGCTTACCCCTTTGAGGAATTGCATTTACGTCGGTTATATCTTTTTTTACGTTTAAACCTCACTGGAGTCTTACATCCTAGAAATAATAAACGGTTATCATTTAACCTATCTTACAGTAATATAATAAGCGATATTACATTATTTTTGTGTTGCCATTCACATGCACTCACGGAAATTCCCCTAGAGTATCTTATTACAAACAAAAAGAGAATATAGTTACCTTGGAATATAAATATTTTCACACTTTTGGGTCGTCGAATGAAATGTATAAAACTCTTTTTTAATCTGATCTCTTAAAAGCCCTTTCCACGGTTGACGTCACTGATTATTCTCTTCTTATTGAGTGACACGTACAAAGTGGAATGCTTCGTGCAACAAGCGGATAGGCTGTTCTCGAATAGGCCCTTTGCACATTGCCATTCATGTGGTACAAAAGACCACCATGTTGGAGAGCAAAGGTCGCAATGGAACGAGACAAACAAAGGAAGTTACCATTTAAATTTATGTGTCTTTTGTTGTCTTGTCCCAGTACGAATTATCCGTGAACTGCCTTTTGTGACACCTGGCGGCAAATATATATGCAACTGTTACAATATTTTATGTGCTTTTTTAGTCAGTCCACAAAAAATCTATAACAATAAAAACAACAAGCGATGTTAAAAACGACAAATCTTATTTCAACTGTTTTTAGTTAAGGCTCTTTCAATTTAAATTGTCACATGATAGCGTGGACAGCTACAAGGTTGTTTACTTTTTTTGTTTGCCTTTTATTATCATAGATTTTTTTGTGCACCAATTAAAAAACACATAAAAGATAATAAAGAACAAAACATTAATACAAGGACAGTCACTGCACTACTCGAAAACAACAATAAACAAAACTAGGCAAACGTTAGAGCATACTAAAACATACATACAAATGTTTGACAAACTTTATTGTCCACTAGTATTACTTCAATATTTGCGGCCAGGTGTAAAAACTGAAACAGTTATATTTACTTGACGTAGAAGATAATTTGTTTTAGTAATGGAAGAACTCGACACGGTGTCTTCTATGACCCGCAATTCATTGTGTCTTTCATGCAGGTAACAGGCTTCTTTTAGTCTATCAGATATTCACTGAAAAATTCTAAAGCCAAAAACTTCACGTTTTAGGAATGGTAATGGGTTCGTTTGACAAAAACCTAATTACTTGTCAAAGAAGAAAAAAGGAATTAGAAGATAAGTGATGAGAAACCCTTTTTTCTTTGCACATTCAGCAGCGCGAATTTAAAGGTCATAGTAAGCTTACTGGATCGCTTGACTGTCCAAGCATGGTGCATGATACAATTTTATCATTTCAGATGTAACAATGACAGAAATACTGTAGAAGTGACCAAAGTGACCAACTTGTCACTCTTGTCACTTTCCAGTAAGGGGAAAAAGCAACAGGCCCTTTGAAGCTTGCCATTCACTTGGTACAAAAGACCACCATGTTGGAGAGCAAAAGTCGCGATGGGAAACAAAGGAAATTACCATTCAAAATTATGTGTTACCATTCAAATTATGTCTTTTGTTGTCTTGTTCCGATGCGACTTATCTGTGAACTGCCTTTTGTAACAGCACCGCCCTGATTGAAAATATATCTGCACATATGTATTATATTATTTTTATGTAGCTTTTTTCGTTAGTTCACAAAAAATCTGTAATAACAAAAATGACACAAGCAAGGTTAAATAGAAAGCCATACATGATTTCAACTAAGGTTCTTTCAACGAAAAATGAGTTATCTTTTTTGTTTGTTGTTTCCTTGTTTGCTTTTAAACCTGCTTCTTTTTCATTGTTATAGATTTTATGTGTACCAATTAAAAACCTGCACGAAACATAATAAAGAAACAAACAATTAATACAAAGACAGTCGTCACTGCACTACTCAAATCTAAACAATACACAACACTTTCTAATAGGCAAAGGTTATAGTATAAGAAAACATAAAAACCTAGTTGTCTACTAGTATTACTATATAATATATTTGCGGCCAGGTGTTACGAGTGGCGGTAACACGGATAAATTTAACCGAAACACGATGTATTTGCTTGATCTAGAAGACAATTTTGTTTTAACAGTGGGAGAACTTGACACGGTGTCTTCTATGACCCGCGACTCAATGTGTCTTTCATCATGTGCAGGTAAAAGGCTGGTTAGTCTTCCCTCAGTTCTTTTCTTAATCCAGATCCACGCTAAACGATACAAAGCCTGAAACTGTACGTTTTAAGGAGGGTAATGCGCTAGTGAGAACCACGTTTTGAAAGAGTCTTAAACTTTTTTCTTTGCACTAACATTCAGCAGCGCGAAATTACAGTTCACAGTAAGCTCACTAGATCGCTTGACTGTTCAAGCATGGCGCATAATACAACGTTATCATTTCAGATGTAAGAAAAAGAAGTGGCCTATAGAGGAATCCAACTTGTCACCCTTGTTTCTTTCCAGTTAAGTGAAAAAAAGGAACAGGCCCTTAATGCACCTTGTCATTCAAGAGGTACAAAAGACCACTATGTTGGAGCCGACCAAAAGTCGCACTAGGACAAGATAAAAAATTAAGGAAATTACCATTTAAATCATGTGTCTTTTGTTGTCGTCTCAGTGCGGCTGCTGGTGAACTGCCTTTTGTAATAACACCGCCCTGGCCGCAAATATATACGTGTTATATATATAGTTTTACTAGTGCACAAAAAAATCTGTAATAATAACAAAAACAAACAAGGTTAAAAAGAAACAAACCTGATTTAAACTGTTTTTAGCTAAGGCTCTTTCAAATTATATGATCACATGATAGCATAGACAGTTACAAGTTATCTTTTTTTGTTTGTTTGTTTGTTTGCTTTTAAACTTGCTTCTTTTTTAATTACTATAGACATTTTGTGCAGTAATTAAGAAAAAAGCTTCATAAAACACGAAAAAGGAACAAAACATCAATACAAGGACAGTCGTCACTGCACTACTCAGGCAAACATTATGACATGACTAAATTATAATAACTTAATTGTCTACAAGTATTACAGTAAAACTATTAAACTATATATATTTGCGGCCAGGTGTTATGAGTGGCGGTAACTTTTCTTGATCTAGAAGACAATTTTGTTTTAACAATAGAAGAAATTGACACGGTGTCTTCTATGACCCGCAACTCATTGTGTCTTTCATGCAGGTAACAGGCTGGTTAGTCTTCCCTCAGTTCTTTTCTTAATCCAGATCCACGCTAAAAGAAACAAAGTCTGAAATCAAGAGTAAGTACGTCTTAAGAAGGGTAATATGGGCTATTTTGACACAAACCTGACTAACTTGTCAAAGAACAGGAAATTAATTTGAAGAACAAACGATGAGAAACCCTTTTTTGACAGGTCACAGTAAGCTAATACTACAATACTCGTCCCAAATCGTTGAAACAGACACCGCTTCTCTTGAATTTTCTAGGAATTCTTGAGATTTACTCCTCACACTTTTGTTCTCACTGTAATGTGCCCTCTCCCTCCCCAATGTTGAGCCACGCGTATTTTGAAGCACTGATACCGCTGTAATGCTCAAATCAACATTTGGGAAGGGGAAACGCAAAAAGTGTTTCAAGATATTTGACGAGGATTGTAGCTCTTTTTTTACACTATGCATAATTTTTTTACATACCCCTCCCCTCCTCTTTTTTTTGTTTTTCTTTTCTTTCTCTCCTCCTCCTCAATTTTATTATTTCTCCTCCTCCACCACTAGACATCTTCACTTCGGTACATACATACATACATACATACATACACACACACATACATACATACATACATACATACATACATAAACTTTATTTATCCTCGGATTTTAGTGTAGCTTACATAGCTAGTATCTCCGATCCTAACTAATTTTAAAAGTTACAACATATATAATATAATATTAATTAATGTAGTATTAACTAAAACCGTGCACTAACAATTTGCGCTTAAATTCACTATAATTTACAGTCTTTCTAAAGTGATCAGGTAGAGAATTCCAGTACTTAACAGATGAATAGCTAAAGAAATTTAGACCATATGTGGTTGTAGACGGCTTAGGAAGTGATAAAATATTAGTACCCCGTAGGGAGTAAGCAGTAGATCTTAACTTGATCAGTTGTTTTAAATAGCACGGATATTTACCAAAATGGAGACATTTGAATATACAAATCATCATATTTTGTATCCTCCTGTTGGCTAAACCACACACACCAGCCTTGTCTAGAAGAGCATCATAGTTCGAGTCCCAGTCCTTTAAAACAAATCTTAAAATACGTCTATTTAAGGTGTCCAGTTTGACAGAATCTTCTGAATTACAAAAGGGCCATATCATTGAACAGTAGTGAAAATGGGGTAAGATAAACGCTTTATAAAGGCGAAGCATAATTTCAGATGAGATAAGTTTACCAAATCTTTTGAAGACACTGAACTGATTATTTATTTTTTTGCATACAGAGGATATGTGATCCTTGAAATTAAGTTCATTGTCTAGAGATATTCCAAAAAGATCCAGGCATCTTGTGGTTAAAAAGGAGAAAGGGTAATCGGTTTTGCCAAGAACCATCCCTTGATGTTTAGCAGGGTTTGCTTTCATCCCATTGTCTTCGAACCATTTATTTGCTATTTGTACATCATAATTGATCCGCCGTTCCTGGCAGTCATCGGCATAAGTGTTTAATTTTACAAAGAGGGAAAGATGAGGTCGTTGAGGAACATGTTGAAAAACATGGGCCCCAGGACGCTGCCTTGAGGCACGCCCCGCTTCACACTCATCCAATCCGAATAAGTATCACCAATTTTCACTCGCTGCCTTCTATCCGTCAAGTAGTCACCGATAAGGGCGCAGCTGGATTCGTGCAAGCCATACGCTTTCAGTTTTGCTAATAGCAAAGCATGAGGTATGGTGTCGAAAGCCTTTGACAAATCCAAATCGGTGAATTGTTGTTATATATTCAGATTTCAAGAGAGCAGTTGCATCACTTTTCGCTCACAAATACGACTCAACGAGATATTGACTATTTATGAAACATACATTGATCCCACATACATCCCACAACTGATCACTACGGCACCACGACTCTTAAAATAATGTAATATTCGTTGATGCTGTCAGTATGGAGGGGGACATGGGGGTTTACGGTATTGCGGTATTGAGCTTTTTTTCAAGCGGTATCTCGGTAATTTTGATTTTAATGTGCGGTATTGCGGTATCAACTAGCCCTGAAGTATACGGTTTTTCATCTTCTTGGTTAACGGTATTCGGTAAAAGAAGATCCTTCACGGTATTGCGGTACCATTTATTTCCGCTCTCCTGTCTAATACAGGTGAGTACAGTAGTTTATTAACCATCACCAGATGAAACACCACGAAGTTCGTCAAAAATACAGCCAAAAATACTCCGCTGCGTGTCGTATTAAATCTGATGATGAGACACTACGTGTCATGCTTGGTATATTAAACTGGATATGGGGTCCTCTTTTATTGCAAAAAAGTCCACATCCTCCCCACTAAAATAATGACTGCCATTTCCCAAGTCAAGGGCTTTTTGTCCTTGATCTTTGGCTATTGTAAGACATTTCCTTAATGCAAAGTTTTAGACTCTGTCAATGCTTTTCAATTTTTTTAAAAAACTAAGGAATGTTCCCTCTATGTTTGATACCACGCTCTCACTTGAGTCTCTCCTGTTACGCATGCTGTATTTATATGGGAAGGAAAACACGTAAAAACGAAAGGAAAGAGCTTTTCGTTTTATCGAGGAATAACTTTGCCTACTCATGTTAAGTTGAACACATTCAAGTTTCCTACCTAAACATCACTTTTTGCCTCATTTTTTTCCTAATACTTAGTTCCTAAATACGAGCAACTATAAAACAGCCTGAGAAATTATGCAAAGATAACCGTAAATAAGGCCATTTATTCATTCAAGTTACATATCAACTAGTGTATCAGTTTCTGTGTACATGGAGTGATTTGTGGCAATTTTTCATTAGTTTTGCCAAAGTGGTCTGTTCCAAAGATGCCACAAAAATATATGCTATCAGTACGTACTCCACTTTTAAAGTGAAACGTATTTATACTTTCAGAGCTTAGACATGCAACAACTTTCCCACGGGAATCAAATACCAGCTAATAAAATACAGTTTTCATATTGCATTAAATAGCATTAGCAACTTGATTCTTCAAATTTTTACAGTTTGGTCATCAAATAAATTTTAGTTTTCTTCTCCTTGATATGTTACAACTCAATATTGAAAAGTAAATCTTAACTGAACTGATATCAGGCTGCGAGTTGAAAAACAAGACTGAATTTTATCCTAGCATTTCAGTTCTATAGCTCAATGTACCTTCTTTCGGCCATTTATTAATTTCTGATCTTTGCAGATGTTTTTATCAAGTTTTCAATTTGACTAACACTAAACGGCTTTTTAAGTGTGACAATAGACGGATCGAAACGCATCAATGACATTACGAGTCGTCGTAGCCAATAGCATCACGGCTTAACTGACAGACGCCCTATAGCATGGCGACTTAATTGGCCAATTAGATCAATAACCAGAGTTTAATACCATCAACTGACGTGATACAACTCACTCTGAAGATGACTACCGCATAGTTTGTGGAAACGCCAGTCACTGTCAACAAAAACGGTCCTATTCAGGACTACGTTCACCAGGACGATCATACTCACGTACTTATGAATGACTCCTGGGTTCAAACCTTTCATACCATTATGCAAATTATTTACACTTGACTTTCCACCATTTGTTTTCTACTTCACCCGCGCTGTAAACCGCTCATAATATTTTCGCGCCATATTTTTAAAAGCAGGCATTCGCAAAACTAGTTAAACCGGTTAAGAAGAAATTTCTTGAAAACCTCTCCCGATTGCTTCAATGGGGAGATGCATGGCGGCATTCTTCTTGGCGTCGACGTTATGGAACTGAAGACATAGTATTTTTCTCTGCCGACTTGTCACAACTTTCTCCTACGTTAAAATTGTTTATTATAAATAATCCTACATATACCTGCTGCCAGTTGGCTTGTTAGCTTAATTGGTAGAGCGCTGCACCAGTATCGCAGGGGTCAAGGGTTCGAATCCCGTACAAGCCTGAATTTTTTATCATTTTTTTTTCAGGCTTTCTTTTCGCAACTACAAAAGTTGCGTATATAACTGCGATGATCACTCTCCATTAAATTACTCACTCCGCAGTTCACATATATGATTTTCATATATTTATAACTTCATTATAAATAATCCGTTCCCACCAAACACAAATTTACGCCAACCAACTAATAATTTTGGTCAAACAGCAATCCACATTGCTAAGTACGAGAAATTTGTGATAGCAATTCTCTATAGTTTGAGATTCTTTGCTGCGTTATCTCTAATCTGCTGGTCACCGTCTTTCTCATTTTCGTTTTAATTTACTTCAAACTTCAGAAAATCATCTGTTATTTAAACTTATTAGAAGAGAAAATTAAGTTTTTGGTCTGCGAACAGCAGAGGGACGACTCGAGTGTTCTTACTTGTGTGCGCTAATTTGCGCGTGCAATTATTCTTTACACAGTCTTTTACAAAAAAATATCTTCTCCGAATAAGTGCAACTGCTTTCCTTATAAATATACTTTCTCTCAGTACTGAGAGTTCAAACGCCTTCGAGATGAATTAACAACAACAGTTTTTTCTCACACTGAAGAAAGGTCATACACCCGAAACGTTTGTGTTTTTTGAAAACATCTGACACTTTTCGAGATTTCTTTACCAAGCATCACCTTGTCAGCTATTCCAATAGAAACTGGCGACGCGATCTGCTGTGAGCGCCCCCTACACTAACCACACTAGCATTGACTAACACGTTGAAAATATTAAGATAAATATTGGCTCATGCTTTAGCTGTGCTTACTTTAGCTTGAACTTATGCCTACTTTATCGCGGGCACCATGATTGAACCGCGTTCAGGGCTCTCAAGAGAATTATTAGATGCTTTATTTAATGACTGATAAAAATTTAGGAATCTGGGAAGTGAAGCGTAAAAAGTCCTCGCCGGTTGAAGCAAACCGTCTCTTTAGCTTTCCCCACATGTCCGTCCAGAAATTTGGAGCTTTCGATTTTGCAACAAAACCTGACTCTTCCATAAATAATCCTTTAAATAAGTTTCTGTCATTGGCAGAAATAAATGAGAAAATGATATTTCAATGAAAACTTGGTTAAGATACCATTAATCCACAGCTACTAGATCTAGACTTGATAATATCGACGATAATATCGACATGCAGCTGTTTAACGTATTGTTAATGCAAACACCAATTGTTCCTTAGGGCATGTTTCCTCTGTCGTTTCGTTTCTCCGTCTTTCCGACGTCAAGCTGCTTCAGTCTAGGAATAGAGTGCCAGTAGTGAGGGAGTGAGTTTTCCGACGTCACATTGAATAACAATGACTGCTTTTGCATTGTTTTAAGAGTGCTTTAAAGGAAAGTTTACATTTTTTGCGAGTCTTACTATTTCGAATCGATAACTTTTTATGAAGACCGTAATATTACACAGTTACAAAAATCGCCCATCATACAGTTTAGCCAGTTTATATGCCATTTTACTATATGGCTGAAACCACAAGCCCCCGCAGCGGGCAAGATGAACCTTCGCTTCAGATCCTTTTCTCTAATTGGCTAGCTGAGCAGGCAAGATGGGACCGTCTGCCCCTCTCGAGATTCCTGGCTCGGGATTTTGGCCCCGATAAGTATTTATGTATGTATATCTAGCCGCACTGTAGCCTGCGTGGCGGGCGTTTGAAAGGGAAGGGAAAGGAAGTTTTAGGCGCCAGAGAAACGCCAGGGGCGCGCGAGGAGGGAGAGAAAGAAACGCCTGCCAGGAGACCATTGTTTTCACCATCCCGCCTACTAATAATGCATGCAAAAATAACACAACTGTGAATGACCAGCTGTCAAATAAGTCTGGCCGCGAAACACTTATTATTAGCTTTTGTTTTGCTAAAACAAGAAATCTGAAGTGAAGGTACGTACTATAAAAAAAAGTTCAAATGCGGTCGTCCGTTGAAAGAAGAAAGTTGCAACGATGAGTGACTTGTTATATAAAATCCAGCATAAATGTATTACGTCTTTTGCTGAAGGAAACGTGCTGGACGTCGCAACTTGCATGCAATGTTTGTCTGAGAAATACTTAAAACACTTTGCTAGCTCTCGAATTGGATCCAGTGGAGCATACAAAAGAACGCTGGTAGCAGGGAAAGAAGAGCTGAACTCCGAAGATCTACAAGAAGGCTGCAATCAATTATTAAAGTAAGTTCCTGGCGGCTTAATAACGTCTATAACCAGCAAGACCAAAAATCGTCTTCAACAATCTGGTCGTTGATAAAGCGTAGCCTGCGTGGTAGGCGTTTGACGTCAAACAGCAGATAACAAGCACACAGCTGGCAGCATGATATTTCCTTTCTTTCTTCTAGTGAGTAAAACAAGCCGTTGAAAGATCGATCAAGTTACTCAATAGCCTGATGTTGATTTCAACTAATCGGATGAAGGTATTAAGGCTGTGATTGACATGTTTTGAAGACTGACCAATCAGGATTTCAACATTCGCCTGGTGGATGTTAAAAACGAGAAATGCAATAGTCTCCTGGCAGGCGTTTCCTTCCTCCCTCCTCGCGCCCTCCGGCCCTCGCGTTTCTGTCGCGCCTAAAACTCCCTTTCCCTTCCTTTTCTAACGCCTGCACGCAGGCTAGTCGCACTGCCAAATGGACCGCTTGCGTCCAACAGTTTTTTCGCCCAAAAGCTCCAAAAGTAGCCATTTTACTAACTAAGAGCGCAACCATTGTTTTTTTCTCTCTTCTCCTCCCTTCCTTCTCCTTGCTCTTTCTTTTTCTTCTTTCCTTTTCTTTCCTTATTGTGATTCTGGAGCTTCTCGGGCCTTTTGACTACTTTTCATGATCACTCAAATGATTGCAAATTTCGTTAGGCTGGTTTTCAAAAAATCGGGTTAGATTTTGGCCATACAGTATAACAAATCCTTTATTGATTAAGCTGAGCTCATTTGGTCAAAAAAACTGGATATTGGCCATGTTCTTATTTTTGCGTTTTCTAGCGAGGTCTTTCCGGTCCATTATAACCCAATATTAACTGGAGGTTTGTTTTTGCTCCATGAAACCAAATTGAGCCCAGATCATCAAACACAGCTATCCTTTCCTTTCCGCTCATCGGGGGTTTAACTAAACAGAATCGAACACTTCGGATGAAACATTAAACTGGTATCCCTCACTATAAAACGTTTCCAAAGCGTATAGTCTGAATAAGTTTCTTTATCGCGACGTTGGATCTATTCGAACGTGGGCGAAGTTTTAAATCAAATTCACTGTACCCTGGCCGAACTGCAGTAATGATACTACCTTTGACCGCGATTTGTGGGCTTATTACAGTACTGTAAGTCAACCTTGATTTAAAAAAAAAAATTCAAACGAAGCTGATTTTAATAATTTATCGTCGTATATCTCTTTAGACCTTGGTTAACGTTAGGCAAAAGACCTACAGTTACCTCCACAAGATGTTCAGTCAACTTTAACTCCGTCCCAACTCCTACGGTAAGACGAGTAGAACTTTTAAAATTACCGTACTGTGTAATAAATTAGCAGGAGGGTTGAAAGACGCTTACGGCAAGCCGAGTGCTTTACACTTACACTTCTTTTTTCTTTATAAAAATATATTTTATGACAACATCGTGGCTGAAATTTGCGAAATTGTAAGAATAATTTAAGAATAAACCCCAGGCTGTGATTTTGAAAACGATATAATTTTACGTGTTTTAAAATCTGTAAAAACAATACAATTATATGTTTTTAGCTTATTCCTTTCTCTAAACGGCAAAACTAACTAATAACAGAACGAAAAAACCTGCATTAACTATAACCTGTCCCCCAATTAATCTTAACTATAACAAAATTCTTAAAATCTGTTTGGATATCAACTGTCCTGATTTCAGCACTAATAGGACAGTACGTGCCATCGCACGCGCGCTGAAATGGCTTTCCTATTTATATTCACGACTAAGAGACGGGAATGGGTGTGCAGCTCGAACTATGGAGCCTGAGTGTTTAATGCCGTCCAAATAACATACAAAGTTCAACATCATAACTAAAGAATGGTATACAAATATTCCTAAATAAAGTCACTCAGGCTAAACTATTCACGTGCGCCGCCTGATACGAAAACCCAAAAAACCCAATTAGTAGCGCAGATATGTGCTTGAATTGTTCACTTTCTGTTAAAAGCACGAAAATTGGCATGATGACAGTTTTCAAGGCGCTTAAAAAGATAGGATATGGTGCCATCGCCAAAACCACCGTTAAGGGTCATTTAAAGGGGATTTTAAAAACGGCGGCCATTTTGAACCGGAAGTAAAAATGACACTTTCTAGAAAATGTCTGTATATTAACAACTTGGCCAAAAATGACCGGAAATGCACAAGGTAACTGTATTTTCACATAAAAAGACACTATATTAGCTAAATTTGTACAAAAATGATAAATTACAGTTTAAAAGATAGAAATTTAAAATGAACGCGAGTAGACCGGAAGTAAAAATACCATAGTCAAAACTATCGAAGAAATGGGTCCAAACTTCATTTTTGCTAGCTGGTGTTCTTTAATTTTATCTTCACTCTGACAGTATACACATAATTTACTGTTTCTCTGGTCCAGATTCATTTCTAAACTTCAATCTTCTTGGACTATAATGCTGTATACGAATACTAAGAATAACAGGTATGTAATGTCTCATTGACTACTTACAAAATTTACTCTACCCTTCGTTCGGAGACCAGCGTTTATAATCGCAAAAGAGTCTTAGATTGTTGGCTTCAACGGTTTTCGCACTCTTCAGCACACTTGCACATAGCTGTACATCTTAGGCTAACCTTCTGACAACCACAGCCTCCTCTACAACCCTTCTTACAGCCGCACTTTACTAGCTCTTGGCATGACTTTGTTATTTCTGACAGTGTTGTCCAGAAAGGCCGCCACTCGCCACTTTCAATATCCATCCCCAATCTTGTGGGCTAGGAATAGGTGGGTTTGGCACGAGGGCTTGTCCCCAGATGTGGCCAGCCTGGTATGCAGTACGCTTGACATGTTCTAGTAATGAATCTCGCGTCGGAGGAAGGGCGTCGAAATTTCGAGCCTTACGGGTAAACAACTGCTTTCTGGCTTCGTTTACAGATGAAGAACTGCTTGTTCTATCATAAAGTAAGACAACGAAGCGTTCAAGGGTTGACATCCACTCTTCGGCTATTTCTGTTTGAGCTCTGGACAAGGCGATAAACACAGGGGTGACTTCTGGAAAACTCTTCCAGGTGTCCAGCGCAGTCTTCTTGCTTTTCCCATAGAAACAAGACACCGTATCGCATCCCGTGAATGCGTGGAATGCAGGTAGGGCAAGTGCAGCGGTGTTATTAAATTTGTTGGCAATCTCGTGGGCTGCAAGGTAGCGAAGATGTTCCCCAGTACCAAATGCCACCCAGAGTTGGATGCTCTCTGAAGCAAGCGCCTGTAACTTCTGTACCAGAGCCACGGCCAGTACTAAGACATCAGTATCAACACTACGAACAATGATCTTGGTGAAGCCGGATTGGATAGCATCAGCAGCATGGATAAACATTCTTGTGTCGGCTTCTTCATGTGAGGATGGTGCCAGGCTGGAGGTGTCATCTCGTGGAAGGCTCGTCAGTACGCCTCTTGCATACGTAGAGATGATCTGTCTCTGACCCGAGTTAACAGAAGTAGCGCATTGCGCAAGGAATCTAAAGAGCTCCTGCTTGTTCCGATCTTCACGAAGGAATTCTTTCCAGTTTCTTGGAAGCTTATTATTAGCTGCGACTAGTTGTCGTACTCCTGATCCACGTTTGCTCCGAGTTGTTGCTTTCAAGCTGTTCTCCACGTATTCGTCCCAGACAATATCAATGCGTTTCACATGTTGAAGCTGAGCGGTGACATAAGGAATAAACTTATTTGAGGCATATTCGGAAAATGTTTTCTCTTTCCCCGTGGGCTTAAGCATGTTTACCAGTGCTGCTCCGTCCATAATAATGACTTCACAATTGGCTGGGGCTGCATTCTTGGGAGTAGTTAGAGCTTGAAGACAAGAGGCTAACTCAGACTTTTGTCGAGGGAGGCGCAAATTTCCTTGATCAGATATCGATGGGGGGCATGCTTGATTTTCATGTTTAAAAAATTCATCCAAGTTACCATTTCTGCTCTGGCATGCAATAAACAGTCGTGAAAAAAGAGAACAGTCGCTTTTCATAGAGGAAAGCTGCTGTTGAGCCTTTGAAATTTTCTTCTTGGAAGGAGTTTTAAAGAAGGAGAGCTTGTTTCTACTAATAGGGTCATCGAGAGGCTTCTTCCGCTGTATTAGGCGCTCTGAAATGAACGTGTCACACTGCTTTACGCCAAGATCCTCTATTTGCTGCATTCTTGATACCCCTCCTTCGTCTGCCACCACCTTTGTATCTAACACGATCAGGTCTTTGCCCTCTTCTTCAAAAGGGTTCCCAAGGTCGTCAAGTACATCCACGAGTGACCTGACATCTTTGTGATACGCTGCTTGATAACCCCTCTCAGCTTCATGATGGTTGTTTGTTTCAGGTCTAACTTCAGGTGCCATGCATGCCTCGAACTCGTTGACTAGCCGTGCCATCTCAGGACCGGATAGCATCCACCTGCGAAGTGCGCTGGCATTCTCTGTCAGACCCACAGCTCCTCCGTCATCCTTGACCATAGCATTGTTCTGCTCGTGGGCCTGATCAATAGCTATACAAGAAAATCTTCGACGGGTTTTTGTGACGGTGAACAAACCATGCTTGAATGCCTCTGCTACTGCTGGTGCCTTACTGTCGAGTTCCCGCATATCGCGTACATGTATAGGGAGCCAACGGGCATAGTTGGTATGGTTTAAAGCAAAGAACCACGGAAGCATCTTGTAAACTGCATCTACGTACATGCCAAAGTCAGCAAGGCGGAGCGACTTTAGAAAAACAAAGAGAAGAAGCTCCAGTTGAAGGGCTGTATGCCAGTACTGAAACTGGGGTACTTTACGTCTCTGATGGTTACACCACTCGTCAAAGGAAAGGGCACCATTACCCATTCCATCTACGTACCTATCACAAGTGAAACATTTTACTAATAAGTTTTACGATGTAACAATCCATTGATAACATAATTATCCTTATTTTAAAGCCTTAAACGGCAATACAGGGATAAAAAAATCCACCCCTTTTTATTTCCATCAGCCATGCATGTAAGAAATTTTATACAGAGCCGCAAGGGGGTTGCTTATCGCGCTCATATCAAAACTCGATATTAACTAATATATCTGTTGGCTGTTTTCGGTGCTTCTTTTGTAGAGTCTCGAGGACAGAATGCAGTTGTTCCACGCTCCACCTTTAGCCAGCTGGATTACGTCCCCGAAAGTTAAGATCCTTAACCTTGTTGAGATTTGAGTGAAGTGTTTGTAAAGCTAGTTAAAGCAGCAATGTGCAGCTCAGCTATAACTAAAAAACATTAAGATTTTCCCACCAGTTTTACCATTGAAATGATATATTTACCTCTGATACGCTCTCTTTAGAAGAATAAATAAGGAGCATGCTGTCACCTGATGAGCCCTTCGAGTGCGCGTTACATTTGTGGCCTTGAGAAACGAATTAGCAGTTCCTGGCGTAGCAACGTTTGCATCTGAAAGGACCACTGTCCACCCACTTCCCTCAAGCCAATCTCCTAGCACCTTCAGAAACGCCATCTCGATGTGGAGTCCACCGAATACTACAACGAATTTATCCTCGCCGTAATGACTAGCCCATCTCCACTGGATTTCTTTCGCTACAGCATATAATGGCTGATCTACGGCAATGACTGGGACTTGACCAGGATTCAGATGATCTACGGACAGTTTTATCACGTTCATGGCATGTCTTATCATTGCAACCGATTTTGCCTGATCAGGAAAAAGTGGCAACAGAGCAGAAACAGCAACCGACGAAGGAGGCACACAGTACGGTTGGTGAGAGTGAAATGCAGCCCAAGAGACTTGAGTTTTCTCTTCCACACTTTCTTGGTTAACCACAATAGTGCTAGCCTTCTCTAACCATGTGGATTCATCTTCAAAGCCGCGATTAAATGAGCTTTCATCCGACGTCATCTCTGATACGTTGGCTGGAGGTTGGGCTTTACTTGTAGTTTCTTGTACCGGAATGACTTCTGTGTATGACGCTGGCAGTTCTTTTATCGATTTCTCGCTATCAGCATTTGTTGCGATATTTATCGGTGCTTGTTCAGTACCAGGCGTAACTGCCGATGGATGCTGGAACAAAGAAATGCCTGTGCCGTGGAAGGAGTCTTTTGATGTTGTTGAGCTCGGATTATGATCAATATTGTCCACGGCAGCTGTTGTAAAGAGACCCAGACGAAGATTAGACGGACACACTGCACCTTCTTGCCAGTAGCGGCGACACACTTCATTTCCAAGATCCGTGGAGATGCTCAATACCCTGTCATATGAAATAGAGATTCCAAGTTTATGTAAGATTTCTACGAGGTCACGGCAGCGTGTCTTGGCATGTACAGATACTCCAACATAGATTGGAACTGGAGACTCTCGAGATTTATTTCGCCTTTCCTTCTTAACATCTCCTTCACGGCGACGGAGATAAGTATTGTACTGTACTAGCTGTGCGATGGTAAGAGCAGCCTGCCCTTTTGAAAAACTACCCTCTTCAGCGTTGATATTTGGACCATACAGGATCATGTTAACAAAGGATAACAAGGATGCTGGGATAGAACGCAGTTGACAGTCTCGTTCGAAGGACCCATTAAATGAATACTTATTTGTAAGTATGTCTTTACGGACAATCGCAGCTGCCTTCGCAAGGTGTATGGCCTCATCATCAGAATCTTCTTTATGGACCTTGTGAAGTGCATTCCCAACGTCCTCTCCAAATGCCAAATATACATCGCGTCCCTTATTGTAAGGTTGGAGATCAGGAACCTGAGCAATTATACGTTCTTTAAGGCGTGAACTGTTTGGTCTTGCGGTGTTCTCCATCCCTAGCTGCTGCAGGCGATTGGTATACATCTTCGCTAGGTCTGCTAGCTTAAATGTAGGTAGCTCTCCCCCGCTATTCGTGCGCGACTCCTCTATAAACGTCACGAGATCCGCCAAGGCAATACCTTCTAGACGATGTGGCTTTTCATCTCCTTGCACGGCATCTCTTTTTGCATATTCTGTACTCCTGTACAGCATAGATAGACAAGAGGCGTGGTAGCTCGCCTCAAGAGCGATCAAATCCTCGCCACCAAGCTTAGCTAACAACTTTTCGTCATTCAGTACATTTGCGCATTCCCGAACTCTAGCATCGAGACTAAGGGTCGAAACCCTATGAAGTGGTTGTTTATCAGATTCGCATAAAAAACAAGATGGACTAGTGTCCTTTGTGTATGCCAATGCATTTGAGCGAGTAAACTTTCCGCCAGCTGGCGGCTCGTCTGGGGCTTCAGATTTTCTTTTTTGGGCTCGTTTCAGTTTTGTCGAGTTAAAAAGAGCATAGCAACTTTTGTGATAGCGGGCCCTATGTTTGAAGAATGCAGCCGCAATGCCGTCGCCTTCATCTAGTCGCGATAAATTTACGTCCTTGGGCATGTAACCCAGATCAGCAAACTGTTTCAAATTGTCTGCAAGTGTTTTATAGCCTGCACCTTTATCTGGTCGCCTTGAGTCCGCGGGGCACTGAAGTCCTTCCTTGTTTGATTCTTGGCAGATAACGCAGAGCTCCCAATCGGTCACATTACGATTGCAGTCATCCATGAGGCTGTTTGAAACAAAATAAAGTTATTTAAATTAGATAAAACTAATCGTTTCGCCACTTTAAAAGTACTTGTATCTAAAAGAGTTAAAAGTTCATCTGTAGTAAGCCTGATTTAACATTCCTTACAAATCTGGAACTTTAATGCTAAAGTCCCTGGTTTGGTGGTGTATTCGTTATGAAAAAAAGGTAACACGTATCCAATTCTGAATTGAATATTTTTGGATTACGGTAACTGATGCGCTAAACATACGTTAAATACATAAGAACTGTGATATGGGGACGCATGAATACGGAAAACGTACTCCAGTGTAAACGTACTCTAATTGTTCTCAATACTTACAGTTGATAAGGGCTTCTATTCCATGACTCCGTGCAACAGAGAACGCTCAAGTTGTTCAGCAAGAATCCTCTAGCTTCAGTTTAACCTTTCCTCTGTTGTCTTTGGAACATAAATTTATCATCTAATTGCCACTTCCCCACTCCTGGAATGAAGCATCGATCTAGCTGTTCTTGATGCCTGATACTTACAGCTCACCTAGAGGAGCTAGGTCGGCGTTTACTTCACTTTTCGTTTGTTTTTCCGAACTTTGATAAAGGTAACTTATTTTGTATAATTGTCAAATTATCAGATGTTACGGCAAAAGCGATTTATTCGAATTAGTACAAGCACAACGAGATATCCACTTAGATGAAACAAAATGGCGGAGCTGATATGCAAATTAGTTTCGACGCAAAGCATTGTGGTTACTATTAGGAATCGTGGCAAAGGAAATATGGTAAATGGGATTCCGGATGGTATTCACTTTTTATATATCTATTCCTTCATTGTTTTCAAAAAATATGAATTGTGATATTATTACATTCTGTATAAAGAATTGCTTTTTAAACTTTCAGTTTATATTGCTTTTACTCTTGTTTTTCCCCTTAAAAAACAATATTTATACACATTTGAATATTTTATACAAATAAAAACATCGGGAAAAACACAGTTTAAACTATTTCATCATCATTTTTGTCTAAATATCCGCTTTTTCATGTACTTCCGGTTAGGTGCTTCACTACTTCCGGTCAAAATGGCGGCCATATAAGAAATCGGTCCAAAAAACCGGTTTAACAGGAAAAATTACGATGGCACCATATCACATATTAATCCCCATGTTTTTTCCTATATTTCCTGAAAATTTGGTGCTTTTAACAGAAAGTGAACAATTCGGCCCCAAATCTGCACATATCTGCCCCACTAAATGGGAAAAAATTGGGAACGTATTCCCCAACCGATGCGGTCGCACAACCTCTGGGGGTTAAAGGTAAAAAATCAATCGATAGATGAATAAAGTAAGATATAAAAATAAAATTTGATAGTTCGAGAGCTGAGATGACTACATTACAACTGTCAAAACCTTATATACCTTACAACAATAGAGTCAAT
This sequence comes from Porites lobata, assembly GCA_942486035.1. Lineage (NCBI taxonomy): Eukaryota > Metazoa > Cnidaria > Anthozoa > Scleractinia > Poritidae > Porites > Porites lobata. The sequence continues at coordinate 528,539 of CALNXK010000179.1, read as the reverse complement.
TAACGCCATAGCGGCTCACGTGCGTTCATACCAATAGGAAAGTATTTACATTCTCTGTCACTGCCACTACGTTTAGCTCCGCCGAATGTAAATACATTTCCTATCGAGTCTGCAAAGTAACCATCCTAGCGTTTTCCGAACGCCATCTACCATGGCGCTTAAACATTCTATCGGAGATACCACCATTAGCGGCGGCAGATGCACCGCCACTTCTGAAGCTGTGCCAAGAGAAAGACTTAAGATCTAAGCCCACGTCTGTAGTCTTCTTCAATAAAACTTCTCTACATCTTGTAGTCCATCCGCCCAGGCTCCAAATGTCTTGTAAGAGCCAGACTTGGTTGAATATTTCCGAACAAATAGTCGTCTCCACCTTGGGAAGATGTCGGTAAAGTGAGTTTGGCTTACGATAAGCACTTCTCTAAATTACCCCAGGGGAAAACAATCCGTGCCAGACTTGACAATAGGGACAATAGCGCCCTCGTGAAATTGATCAGTTTTACTACTTTCAATAAAAGCTCAAAACGAGTGTCATGCAGAGCTAAATCTTTAAGTTTCAGATTAGCCAATTCGTCAAATCTTAAGAACCCCGCAAAGGCCAGTAACGTAACGCCATGGCGATGAATCTCGTGTCCACCAAAGATCCATCGAGACTCTGAAAAAACGTTAGTAAAATTTCGGGTGTAATGGGGAGCTTTTTGGAAGTAAGGTGTAATAGCCTTCTCTTAGCGGACTCCACGACCTTCTGGGGAAGTGTATGATTGGTAGGAGAGTCGAAACCAGCAAAATCATGAGCCCAGCGGATGCTATAGAGAGCGTTCTGGACCGGCGCAGGAGAACTAGAAGCCTGGAGAACACTGAGCAGGTATGAAGAAACGTAAGCCGGAGTAGCAGGCAGCACTGCGACCTCGGGAAATCTGTTGGCCCAAGCACGTCATCGCTTAAAACTGTTGAGGTAGGTGAGAGTAGTCGAATCTGCCCTGGAACCAAGGACTACCTCCGGTAGCTTTTTTGCTACGCAGCGTAGGGAGGGAGCTCTGACATCGTTAAGCTCAGCCCACACAGGGCTAGCGAAAAACATCTGAAAAACAGAAGAAATAAAAGACCATATGGATTCAATATAAGGACTTAAAAAATGAAAAAGATGCACGAGAAAAAAGGAGCAGAAAAAGGAAACGCGCGGTAATATGTAGTGAAAAAACATACAACTATCACACAGATACATAATAAGAGAGTGGCCACCGAGGCGCACGCGACCATATATATGGGGGACCTGGAAGGATTCAAAACTGACCGAGGTCACGCAAGAATGTAACGGTACGACTCGTCGGGATCAGTGAAGGTACAAACAAGGTCACCGAGACCCGCGTAAATGCCACCGAGGCAAAAGAAAAAACAGAACAAATCACTCAAAAATAATAAACCACACTTAATATAGGCTAAACAATAACTACACGTAACTGCGGAAAAGAAACTAAGCCTAGAAGCACAAATCTAACAAGCCGACAAACGGACGGCTAATACATGAGACTAAAGTTAGGGCCATAAAAAATAGACTCTGTGGAGCCCGGAACAAAAATATTAGAAACATTGGTAAAAAACAATGGTCTCTTTAACGCAAAAGGAAAAGGGGGAATGGGGACCAAAGAGCATGGGCCAAAATGGAGCTGAGACCCACTTGGGGACAATAATAGCGCCCATGGACCGACATACAAACAAATGCCTAATAACCCTGGGAACAAGGGACACTGGGGAAACGAGCTAGTCATTCTCCCCCGCCCTGTCAAAACAAAAGGCATCCACCCCCTCCAAGTCAGGATACCAGAAACGAGAAAAGAATCTGGGCAATTTGCGGTATAGAATGGGCAAAACGATCTACGGAAGTGGACCCCAAATGTTGTCTACAAGGCGAAAAAATTCAAACGAAACACCCCAATCATCAAAGTCAACGATCCTGCTGATGGCATCCGCGTGCCCATTGAGAGACCTAGGAATCCAGTCCACCTGCAAATCAATACCATTTCGCAAAACTAGCTGAAAAATATAGACGGAAATTTCGTGTAAACCCCGATTCATACTCCCGTTGCGAAAAAATGGACGGAATGTAGCGGTTATCCGTAAACCATTAAATCGCGCGCCCTGACAAAACTACGGAAAAACTAGAGAGACAAATATAGCTGGGAAACATTTCATTAGCAGTCCACGGACGATGACAAATAACACCCTCGTAGTCTTAACAACACCGCCAACCCCTAGATCACTAGCATCTGAATAAACAATGGTACGAGAACATGAAAAGTGACGCCCAGTGGGCCTACCATTCAAACACCGAACGTTCTCTTTCCAGATAAAAAAGCTCTTCTTGACAGAATCGGACAAAGGAAACCTAGAGTCCCAACTAGACTGAAAGACGATGGACATATGAATAAACTTTGTCAGCAACGGTTGTAACATTACCTACAGCTAGTTTAAAGGAAGTAATACGACCAGCAAGAACGGACAGTTCCCTGGCAGTGCAACAATTAGCCTCTAAAATGGAATCAATATCAGAAAGAACCCGTTTGAGTTTTATCCCCTGAACAAAAAGGAAACCCTGAAAAAGATCAATGGGGAAACCCAAACAATCAAGGGCTGATGTAGGAACCCAAACAGATTTCTCGAGGTAGGGTACAAAGCCAGAACGAATCAAATCAGTCTTAACCCTGGTGGAATGGTCTAAAGCAACCGGATATGAAGGCCCCTCCCCTAAACCATCATAAATATAAACGACAATGTGAATACCAACCCACCTTCAGTAGGCAACGAGAGGCCTAAAAATCTTTGTGTAAACAAAAGGGGTTGAACAGAGGCCGAAGGGCAGGACCCTGAAACAAAACTAACGGACCTTACCCTGGTAAAACCAGGAAAAACCCAAAAATGTCTGGTGGGGCGGGAAGATAAGGACATGATGATAACCCCTCTTAATGTCAAATGAAAACATGAAATGACCCTTGTCAAAATAATTCAGAGCCACCTTAAGAACCTCAAACTTGACCTTTGGCTTCCAGACATGCTTTTTTACAAACCTAAGGTCCAAGATCAACCTCTTCCTCCCAGATGATTGAACAGAAACGGAAAGAGGGTTGACGTTATGGGGCAGGACCTCCGATCCAAAAATGCGATTGGTAACCAACAATTAGGAAACAGCTTCGTTAACAAAATCAGAATGCGTCAAAGCTGACTTATTATGACTAGAAAAACTAACAGGGGGTGTAGAGTGGAAAGGAATACGATAACCATGCTCGATAACATCTAGAATAAATTGACTGGCGCCTATAGAACGCCAAAACTGAACAATGATATGGGATTTTAGCCTACCGGCTACAACGATAGTAGAACTACGACCCTGTTCATATTCAAAAAACAGTCAAAATCATCTTCAACAAAATTCCTTAACTTATCTGTGTCCTCGACGAGTGCACCAACATCCGAGTCCATCACGTACGTTTCCCAGGTTGGCTAGGTGAAAACTACGCCTGAAGGACGGGGCACTGATTCCTGAAAAGGCCGAAACTGCCAAAACTGCCAACACTGCCAACACGCGAACCACGGTGAGCCTTAGGCCAATTGACGGTAACGAAAGGGTTCGAAAAATTGGAACCTTCCTTTAACTCTTCGAAGGCCTTTTCAACTTAAGGCGAAGACGCCTGAAGGGCGGTCGACGCAGACTGGACGTGTTCAAGAACTTCAGAATTAAGTAGGAACTGCATCTCGTTGCCTTTCTTTTAAAACTTCGGAACACTAGCAGTAGCTGTCTTGAGCTTCTTCAGCGCAGCGTCGTGTTCTTGTGCAAGTTCTCTCTTTAAAGAAGATAAACCAGATCGAAAACTCGTCTTTGAGCTCGGAAATGCTTCGCGCGAGATCATCATCGGACGGCATTTTAAAATTTGATAGTTCGAGAGCTGAGATGAATACATTACAACTGTCAAACCTTATATACCTTACAACAATAGAGTCAATTAACGCCATAGCGGCTCACGTGCGTTCATACCAATAGGAAAGTATTTACATTCTCTGTCACTGCCACTACGTTTAGCTCCGCCGAATGTAAATACATTTTTTCACTGTTAGCAAAAACAAAAACAAAAACTTTCGGAATTTCTTTTGATTTAATTACAAAAAAAGCCTCTAAAGTATTACAAATGTTGTTATAGTTACGATTAATTGGTAACAGAACTTTTGTCGTCCAATTCGGTCTGTAATCATACTCATGATTAAACAAATCGGACTTGTGCTACGCGGACGTCCGATTTTTTTAATCACTCGAATTGGACTACACTCAGTCCTATTACCATTATATATTCTAAAAGGGAAATGCCATAAGCTATAATTGAAGAATAATACAAGAACATTTTAATCTAAAATCGGCAGAAGAATAAAAATCTTCAGCCTAGGCCGGAAAACAATATTCTTAAAAAGAAAAGAAGTTCACGGTAATAATAAAAAAAGGCGATCAGGGAGAACTGCAAGTTTATCGACTTTTACCAAAAAAATGGTGTTGAAGATCGATTTATTATATAGATACTGATGAAATACCAGGATTTTTCCTGTTGCTAAAAAATCATATCTTCTGATCGCGCGCAGTGAAGATACTATTTTTATCTTTCACGTGTGCGGCTATTGGTGTCGCCATGGTTACTAACATGATTTGCCAATTACAAGAGAGCTTCCCGCTCAGGCGCGCGGCCGGTTCTTTTGAAATTTCATTCACAAAATGGCTTCGAGGTGCGAAGACGGTAAAGTTACCGGTGACTTTCTCGAAGAGCTGCCAAATTTTTGTGACAGGCAAATTTTCGCGAGAGGGTGACCACTTTAATTGCACTATTTTGCTGTTTCGAAAATGAATTAAAAAAAGTTGTGTTTTATGTACAAATTTCATCAGTAACTATAAAATAAACAGAATATTACATGGCCGCTTGAGGATACGAATTTTATCTTCTCGTGCTCAAAGACGAGTGAGAGATACTTTCAGCACTCGAAGATAAAATTCGTATCCCTGCGAGGCCATGTATAATCCTCTATTTATTTTCATTAACAATTAGAGTGTTCATAATACATATTATTTTTTGTCTACAATAGTACGCGCGCTCTGATTGGCTGTTTTCTAGTAATGACCTGGCATTTCTAGCAAGGCCTGCTAGCACATCCATGTTATGGTCAATTGACAGCTCTCAAAAGGGGTATCCGCTGACCAGTGTCACCTGACTGTATCGCAGACCCAAGTGTACAACTGATTGAAATGACGAGTTTTTGAAGTTATCTGCTGACCATTTATTCCTTTTAATTGATCGCAGGCCCAGGTCCATAATGGAAGGCCATATAATAAAAAACGTCATCAAGCCTACAAATAAGGGGCGTAATATCGGCGTCACTTTCGATAACACCGTAACGATGTCTTTTCATATTAACAACATAGTTAAAGTGGCATTCAACCACCTTGAAAATATAGCTAAGATTCGTAAGTATATCAATGTCACAACGGCTGAAGTTCTTGTGCACGCATTCATAAATTCAAAGCTGGATTTCTGCAACTCGCTTTTACATGGTCTTCCCAAGTATGAAATTAACAAACTGCAAAGCGTCCAAAACGTTGCAGCGCGTGTGATTGTCTGCTAAAGTTTGATCACATAAGTGATACTCTAAAGGAGTTGCACCGGCTACCAGTGGAGCAAAGAATAATCTTTAAGATTAATCTTATTTGTTTTAAGATACTCAACAATTTAGCTCCTGATTATTTGGTTGACCTTGCAATCCATGTTTATGAACCTGCGAGGTACCCTCGCTCATCATCAGACAAGTGGCGTCTTGTTATTAAACCCTATAACTTAAAGACATACGGTTTAAGGGCTTTTTCAGCCATTGCCCCTATACTCGGGAACGTTAACGATTTGCCTATTGACATTAGATTGATCGATGATGTAAATAAATTTAAATCTAAATTGAAGACTTTTCTTTTTAATCGAGTTTACGTTTACGTTTACTATCTTCGGCTTTTTATTTTTTATTTTTGTGACTATGTATAATGTATATATGTAAATGATTCTAGGATTTTTATTTCTCATCTAGACCTTTTTGAAGCATTGTAAAGCGATTAGCACTGAAAAGTATAGGCGCCATATACATATTCATTATTATTATAAATATTATTATTATTATTATTATTATGTTTAAAACCTCGATCGACGCAAGCATCTTTTAGCTTGTTTTTGAACTAGGAATATTTTTTTCTAATGAACAATAAAACATTTATTGAATCCGGCTATTTTATGGTCTGAAGAATTATGCAGATCTCGGAGGGTCAGCTATTCTAGCAGATATTCTTCAAAAAGCAGTTGTAATCAGTCGAGTCGTATTTTTGCCGCTCTTGCTATGTTTTTAGGCCGCACTTCGACTATTTCCGTCTTTGGCGTTTTTGAAAAATGCGCACTGAACACACTTACTCAGTTCCTAATAATCAACGAACTTCCTGCTAATAAAATAGGTTGACGTCGAGCCTGTGATACAGCATTTGATACAGGTCAATAGATTTATTTGCCACATACGCGTATGTAGCCTGCGTTACAGACGAAACTAAACTGTGGTTAAGTCCGTCTGCGAAACAGCGCCAAAATCATTGTTCTGGTCTCCCACCTGTGTACCAGGATATTTGCCAATCGGGATGAAAGGAAATTCTTCCGGTAATTCGTTAAGTCCGTTGGGGACCCAGAACAAGGATATCGCGAATGGCGTTACATTTATTTTGCATTTGCCAGCTGGAATTTTTAATTGTTTTTGAACTTTAAAAACAGTAATTCCAACGAGCAAATTCGAAGGCTATACGCGTATGCTGCAAATTAATGAATCCACCCTCAAATATTTCATTGACTTTTCTTGACTTTTCTAATTTCTTTTAGATACAAAGAAAATTCGTTGACTTTCGAAAACACATCCCTTATGTTCGTAAAAAGCTTCTATATTCAAGAGCATCCATGAAATTTGTTCAAATCAAAGAGAGGAAAGTGAACGCACGTGGCCTAAAGAGTTCAAGACACGGTGAGAGGTTTATTCAAGATTAATTTTGTTTGGCATTGATAGAACAAATATATTACGTTGTTATTCATTCAAAATATTTCTCCGTTTCTGATTGGCTAAAAGCACACACGTAATTAACAATTAATGAATGAGACTGAATATCTTATGAAAAGTTATGGAGATCGAGGAGGGTGTGGCCGAGGCGGATAACACCCTCCGAGATCTCCATAATTCTTCATATGATACACGAAAGCGGAATTCAATAACTGTTTTATTCAGTATTCATTCAAAATAATACCCAGTTTTAAAACATAGCTGAAACATATTTAACTCCATCGATGTTAAGTTCATCTTCGATAGTGCACGTTTAGGGTTGTTCAGCTCCGCAAATATTCTCCAGTTGGCAGATGTCGCCCTTCGAGTTGTCTTCTTGCTGTTCTTGCCATGTTTTTAGTCATTATTTCGCCTAGGTCTTACTCTTGAAACGAGTGAAATGTCCGTCATTTTGTCTTCACAACCAAAGAAACTCAACCCCGTCCTCAGGTCTTCTTGGTTAACGGTGCATTAACCTGCAAGGAAGCTGCACTTTTGACGTCCTCTGTTGATTAATCGCAAAATTCTTCCAAATTTGACGATCAGTAGCTGGTTATGGTGAATTATGCATGTGCCTTTAGCCAATCAGAATCGAGGAAATATTTTGAATGAATAATAATTCATCATAAAGAGCCACTGTTAATTTGGAAAGAATTTTGTCATATTGAACCGATGACGTCAAAAGGGCAGCCAAAGTTACAAATCATTGAACCGTTAACCGAGAAAACGTGGGGACGAGGTTAAATTGTTTTGGTGGTGAGAACAAAATGGCTTAACAGTCGGCGAAACATTTTACTCGTTTCTCGGCGAAATACTGTCTAAAATCAAGGCAAGAACAGCAAGAAGACACCTCGACGGACGACGTCAGCTATTCGGAGTGTATTTGTACACATGAACAGACCTTTATCTCCACAACTTGCCAATAAAGATGCACTATCGATCTATTTTATATGAACTTAACATCGACCGAGGTAAACACGTTTTAGCTTGCTTTTAAACTTGGAACTATTTTGAATGAATAATAAAACAATTATTGAATTCGGCTTTGGTAGGATATAAGGAATACTGCAGATCTCGGAGAGCGTTATCCACCAAGGCCGAAGGACAAGGTGGATTACACCCCCCGAGATCTGCAGAATTCTTCATATCCTACGAAAGCCGAATTCACTAATTGCTAAATATGTAGCTACTTTCACAGTCCCACAGGGACAAAAGCAAGTGGACAAAACCTGGATCGGTCAGCGCCCATCGGATCATTTTCTGTGCCGTATCCCTAGTCTTTTGTCTATAGTGAGCCACAACTGCTGATCCGATTTATCGTGAGGACTTTTATGGGATTAGCAGGGATCGCTAAGTTAGAAGTCAACAATGTTATTAAAAATACATGCAGGACAGAATGACGTGACTTATCCTTATATAGCAAGAAGAACAATAATTATACAATATAGATAAAGACATTGTTCACACAAGGCGAATCTTTGTTTACAATTTTTGCCTCATAAACGTATGCCTATCCCTATCTGATGAAGCTAATAAGGTCATGGGCTATAGGAAACATGGGTTTCGACTAGATAGGGGTTAAATTTTTATTTTATATAGTTGAATTGCTTACATTAAAGTAGTCTTTTGTCGTGCCTGGTCAATTCTTCCCGTATATTACTTGTAGAAAGCCTGGACTCGAACATGCTTTGTTTTGATTCAGAAGTCGATCTGCATTCATTAAAACTTGGCAACCAACCGTTCTCTTCGAATCCAGGAGCGCGGGCGCTAAGCTCGTAGAGTATTATACTAAAGAGTGACTGAGTGAGAAACACTTTCACGGTCGCTAGGAGATGTGGGCTACTGACAATCGTAGAGCCGAACAGACAATAACAACTGTTTTTTCAATTCGTTTTGGGCTGGTAAGATCAAATAAGAAACCCCTTCCTGCCCCAGGAGTAGCACTAAAAATGTCACATCGGAAACCAAGACTGGTACGGACATATTTTCAACTTCATTCAATGGCTCCAGATTAAAATTTAACGGATGGTATGAAACGCATTTCCACTAATTAAAATTATCAACTGAACCAGAAAAACAGCAAATCTTCTAGAAGAATAGAAAAATTTTGTTTTTATTTAGTAAAAGCCTGAGTAAAAAGAATCCTTTTTTAAATTTAAATTACTGCGGAGTCACGGAAACCGCTACATCGAACATAAAATCGCTTTTCCAAAAGAAATTTACACATTTATTGCAGGGGAGATAATGTAATGTTTATTAAACTCGCAGCACGTGTTTTACCGAGTATAAAATCACAAGCCGAAGTAAACGACATCAAAGACATTCCTGGAAAAGCGTGTCTCAAATAATGGAGTTGATAACAATGACGCTTTTGTGAACTTTGGAAATTAGCATACCAAAAAACGAACGCCACTATCCGAAGAGGACATGGCGTCTGGTTCCAGAGCTTTTCGAAAGCCTAAAATTGTCGAGGAAGAGTGGAAGTTAATCGAAAATGGTACCCCAAAGTCAGCAAATGCAGAGAAAAAGTATTCTTTGAAAACATTGTTCTGGAATGGCCGAATAGTACAGTAACCAAAAATCCAGTACTCGAAGTCTTGAGTGCAACGCTTGGACACTGCTATAGCCAATATTACCGCGGAGTCACTTAACTTTTGACTGATCTAGGTAATAATAATATTGCGACATCCAAGATGACGGGGGTTCTTCCCGCTAACACGAAAATAACTAACAAGGGCCGCTTTTGCAGAGCTAAAACTTTTATTCGCAATAAGGAGGGAGATCGGCTAACAGCTTCCTGGTCTGCTATCGAAAAACAAGAAACTGAAAAAAAAAAAAAAAAAGACAAAACAAAAAACGGTGTATTTTCATGCTCAGGAACATCGTCTCTCGTTCGTGTTTTTTTGGAAATAAAATTATAAGCACATTTTAGTTTTTCGTTTTTCGATTGTAAGAACCTTCTCTCTTAGCATTTCCGTAACGGAGCGGCTCTCCGCTGCCCCGATCTCTTAATCGGAGAGTTCAAAACAGCGGAGAGGTCAGTTCAATTCCCGCCAAGTTATGGCCTTAAGAAAGGTCATAATTTTTGTCAAAATTCGCATCGCTCGGGAAAAGTGCAGTGGCTCACACAACGAGGTACAAACACGAGTTGGCTATATTTATATTTAGTAAAATCCAACTAGTGGTCTTTTATCAATCATCTGCGTTTGATTGGTTGAGTTACTGTACTAGGCTATATGTCATAGCCCACTAGTAGCGTAAAGTGCCGGCTTTGAAAACCAAAACAATGGCGGCTGAATCGCATTTTGCTAGCTAAAGTTGTTTTGTCTCGATATTTTTTACCAACTAGTTGGATTTGACTAAACGACAAGAAAATACTTAACAATTATTTCTCTCACCCTCATGGCCTCTGAGTCAACAGCCCATTCGGCCTTCGGCCTTATGGGCTATTGACTCAGAGCCTATTCAGGCTCGAAGAATAATTGTTAAATATCTCTTGGGTGTCTGCAATATGACGTCATCAATCTAGCATGGTCGGTTGTTTTTGCAGTTTTGCGCTTTGGCAATCAAGCAATGCTTTTGGCGATGAATTTTAACGGTAGAAGTTTTTTCAGAGAAAATTAAAGCAATTTGGACTATCAGCTTCAATGACAGTGAAAATAGAGATATAGGAGGCACTTTCAGTGTCTCACTTTGCAGACGAGTTTGCCACGCTTGTAGCTAGGAAGCTCGTTTCAGAGTTCAGCTTTTTACCGCCTAAAATCATGCTATCTTCTCAGAAATTGACCTTGGAATTCACGTTACATCGAAGAAGACCTTCAGTTATCATCAAACTTTCCCCCTCTAATGGATCTAACATTCAGCTTGGTACTTTGGTCGTGAACCCGCCGGTATGTTTGATTTTCTTTCTCATCCGGCGGCCGAAATAATTAACAATTATTCGATGAGGCTGAGTATATCAACTGAAAGACTTATGTAGATTGAGGAGGGTGGTGTTATCCTCCGAGGCTGATTAGGCTGAAGAGGATTACACTCTCTGAGATGTCCATAACTCTTCAGATGATGCAAAATCCAAATTCAATATTTAGGAGCTAATGAATTCGGCTTTCGTAGGATATGAAGAATTAAACAGATCGAGGGGGGTGTTATCCACAGAGGCCGGTGTTATCCTACGAAAGCCGAATTCATTAATTGCTTTATTATTCATTCAAAATAATTCCTAGTTTAAAAACATAGCTAAAACATGCTTACCTGCATCGATGTTAAGTTTATCTTCGATAAAAATATTCTCCAAATAGCGGATGTCGCCCTCCGAGTTGTCTTCTTGCTATTTTTGCTATGTTTTTAGCCATTATTTCGCCTAGTTCCAGCTTTAGATCTTACTCTTGAAGCGAGTGAAGTGTCCGCCATTTTAGTTTTCACAACGAAAACAACTCAACCTTCTCCCCAGGTCTTCTCGGTTAACGGTACATTAACCTATAGAAGGCTGCATTTTTGACCTCATTTCCTCGTTAAACACAAAATTTTTCCAAATTTGGTCATCAGTAAGTGGTTATGGTGAATTATGCGTGTGCTTTTAGCCAATCAATATTTTGAATAAATAATAATTGTTATATTCCTAGACTTTCACTCAACTAAACAGGGACTGCCATTGGTTGATTTTTGGTCACGTGGCGTTGACTAAAATCAAATGTATCCCGATCGTGATACATTAAGCAATGTAGCCCGCTCGGGCTACATTACAGCACGTGATCAAAGCACGGTGGAAAGTGGCGTGACAAAAGGCGGGAAAAATACTGCCAGGTCTTGCCAGTTTTCTTTTTCGTGAATGAACACAACAACACAAACACGAAGCCTCAACCTAAAAAGCAACGATTTTAAAAGTTATCCAAGAAGTTTCCAGAAGAAAAACAGCAGCTAGTGGAGGAAAATGATGCAGATAATATAAGGAAGGTACTTTGCAAATCATTCATTCAGTGGTTTTGAGAATTACATTTGTGTTGCTATAAGTACCGAGTCGACTGTTTTGGTTCGCTCCGGTTATTCTCTTGTTGCTGTTGAAGTGAAAGTCTAGAAAGGAACTCAACTCCCACAGGATTGGTTTGGGAGACCAACATGGCCGCCGTCTCATTGTTTTGGGACACCAATATGGCCGCCGTGACGTCATGTGACAACACTCTATAGGACCAAGGAACTGGCAAATATGTTTCCCATAACGAGGATTCTTTCTTTTTTTTTCTTTCTATTTTTCATATTTTACTTTTACGGGGGCGAAGAATATCGCTCTTTTTACCAAGGAACCAACGGGAAAAAAAAACATTTACTAAAACTTTTCGTTTCTCTGTAGCGAGACTTTTGCTTAAGACAACCGCCTTTGGATAGGTAACGATTCAAGCGGAGAACACAAACCTGTCTCTTTGCATTAACAACAAAGGAAAAGTAGTCATCCGGGTAAGACGTATTCACTGTTTTCTTCTTAAAAAGATGTTGTTGTAAGTGGCATAATAAAATAAATTTAAATGAATGACTTGATTACACTTGCACTAAGCCGAGCTGAGGTGCGCAGGGATAGGGGGGATGACCAAAATTTCTGAGGGAAGGAAGGGGGGGATGCCAATTTTTTTTAGATGCCATTGAAAGACTTAAAAGTATTTGTAACATTATTAATAAACTACTACGTACACAAGTGAAAATTCTTATTTTCCAGTTCAGGAAAGGATAATTTTATTATCAATGCACTAAGCTGCAATGTCTTTTACTTTGTGCAGTAACCAGCTCTATCTACATAATCATCACCTTTACTTTTATCCTGCTTTTATTCATAACATCACAGATTTTTTTCATTCTCGAGATCTTCATCATCATTGTCATCATTATCATCATCACCATTATCAACAAAATTAACCCACCTTTCTCACTTTAGCTCACTTTCAAAGCTTGTAATGTCATGATTAAGTCTTCAGCTTCCATGCTCGCAAGATTTAAATTTAACTTGTAACTTAGAAGGAATGCAAATGATCAATAATATTTGGTATGTTGGCTCTGCTGTAATGCTGCAAACAGAATGAAGTACTTGACTACAGTTCGAGCACGTTTCTATATTCAAAAGTGATCAACAAATCGGCCAATCTTAAAATAACCTTTGTTTTACATCAAGGATGGAATTTCTCAGGATATAAATTTCTTACTATTGCGGTGTCAGTTATGGATATCGAACGAGGAATACAATGTCTGTAGAAAGCTTTCCTTCTAATAAGCCACAATCGGTAGCTGATTGACAAAATTATATGCTTGTTTGAGTCAAAAGATCCCGTTGTTTTCAGTACTTAACCAGTGAAGCTTTTTGTGGAGTAGGCATAGGGTGCGTTCCTTTGGGATGATCCGTATCAGGATCAGTGATCCGAGATCGCTCGGATCATATATTGTAGATCAAATGAACCGATGAATCCTTGTTCATAGTGGATTCATCGGTTCATTTGATCTACCATGATCCGAGTGATCTCAGATCACTGATCCTGATCCGGATCATCCCATAGGAATGCACCCATAATGGCACTGATCAAAGTATGTTCTTTATTGTAAAAACGCATTTTCATAGTCCTTACCATTCGCTGGTAAAAGGAAATTAAACTTGAAGCAAGGTAAATTTTGACCCAATGCTTCTTTTTCTCTCTTGGTGATGCAATGTTCTAGCAATTAATTTGGCCTAATAATTAAAAACAGTGAATTAACTTCCATCTCTTATTTTGGAGAGATTTGTATTTCACTAAATGTAAAGTATGTGGACTGACCTTTCCTCAGAGGTACGCTGACTTGCAATTCCTTTTTCTTTTCGTGCTTAACTGATCAGGCCATTCAATATCTTTGAACACCAGTTGTGTAGCTTTTCACCAGCCTTTTTGTTGGCTTCTTTGTTTGTTTGTTTTCTTGTTCTTCGCTAGTCTAGGTCCTAAACTTAACCTATCTTGGTATGATTGTATGGCCCCGGTATGCAATTTCCCAGTCGGAGGCACAGCTAGCTTTATTAATTACAACTTTCTGTAAACCAGAAACACAAAAATCTTTGAACCTTTCATAACCTTTTGTTTTTAGTTTTCTATTTGAAACATTAATCTCTTCACCATTCATCATATTGCCCATATTTTACTGTCCTTGTCAAGACCAGGTGGAGGGGGGATGTCAATTTTTATTTCGGTCAAGAGGGGGGTTGTCAAAAAATTCTGTATGATGTGTGGGGGGAATATTGAAAAATTTTCCTCCTTTCAAAATATCTTCTGTCCCTCCCCCCCCCCCCCCCCCCTGCAGTATACATAATGAATGCAGCCTATACCTTACACTTTTTAATCAAACACTTCGGAAATGGGACCCATCGTAGATAAAAGCTGTGAATTTCTTCAGAAAGAAGCAAGCAATGGATACACTGAGTTCATGTCTTCAAAACATCACCACTTTTTTATGAGTTTCCACAGCTGCGGAAATCCTAGAAAAGGAAACAAGTGCTCCAGGCATGGTAAAAGACGTCACGGTCACTTCTTGGTAAAGGAAGCAGATGGAAAGAGAGGACGTAAGGCCATTACACCCGCTAGTCAACGAAAAAGACGACTTACAAAGAGGCCGAGGTAGAAATTTCTGTAGTTACAACTGGCGAAGGAAAGAGGTGCACTTTAACCTACGCTTGCTGGCAGGAACTGACGTCTCCTTTCCTAGTGGTAGCAGAAAGGAGCGATATTTATCGTTAATTTTCTAATGTTTTCAATACTGTTACAACCGACGATAAAATAAGGACCCAGCAGAACTATTTCAAACTAAATTCTAGAAGTCAGGTTGCTGGGTCTAAATAAATAAAATAATGCAACAATTATACGTCCAGGATCAGAGACAGAAAGGTTCGCAATAAAAATTGCAGCCCAATAGAGGACAGTCATTTAAATTCAAAGGTTTTCGCCAGAGCCTTAATTTGAAAGACGACGGACGTGTTGTTGGTCATTCCCCTTATTTCTGTCTTTCTTTTATGAATGGCTCCAAGAGGCTGCAATGATTGAGTATCAGCCAAAAAGGGAAAAATACAATCAAATTTTCCTCATGATTTTCAAGTTGTTTTCGTTGAAGGGTTGATGATATGATCCATGATTGCAGCAGCTTCAGGAAAAGCGCCAATATTTCTTTGCTATGTAGTCATTCTCTGGGGAGAGCCTTTTTTACAACTGAGGTAATACAACGTAAACTTAATTGTTATACGAATAAATAAATATAGAATAAAAGCACTTGATTGGATGGCTTAAGTATGATGGATCTCGTATTCAGTGAATCTAATAATGCAAAAAAATAAATAAATAAATAAAAATAATTAAAATAAAAATAAAAGTAAAGAAGCCAAAACAAGGGACATTTTCTTTGTTCATTTAGTAGAAAGACAGCCTAAGTTATAATTAGTTGATCCCTCGGTGTTGGCCATGCTGCTGCCATTGTGTGCAATAGCTCTTTTTCATTTCATTTTTTTGCCCCCGCAGGGATTTCGCCCTTTCCTGCTGCTGCTTTGAGTGACTAGAAGCTGGAAAGTTCTTTACCATTGCCGTCGATTATTGGGCACTTAGTTGAGAAAAAGCGACAAAAATCCAAGTTTCTTAGACACAACTGAACACGTTATCATGAAGAAAATCTTTATTTATTTACGCACGGGCGTGGCTCTTTGCAATTATCGATGTTGTCACGCCCTGTTTTCAGAGAAACCTGTCCCGCGTAGAAAGGTCACCCTCCCCGCCGAGCCAACACGCTCGCGCATGCTCTGATTGTCTAAAACAGCGCTCGTGCATGCTCTGATTGTTAAACCGCCTTGACCGAATTGATCCGGCTGGGTTAGCCAAATGTTTATATGAAGAAAAGTTGGCCAAGCTAGGAGGGTGACCCTATACTATTTAGCCGAGCCAGCGTTTTCTTTTTACGTGAAAACGGTCCGCCACGCAGAGTAAAGAAATATATGAAAAGCCGGCTCGCCCAAGGTAGCTCGGGTCATAAGGCGGGTGGTCCTTCAACCCGGGAAATCATTTCTCATATAACCGGGGCCTTGAAAAGTCACACTGGGCCTACCTAAGACACCAAACTGTTTGTAAGACTTAGTTAAATCGTGACGTTATTGGGTAAGAAGATTCTAAATGTGATTGATGCGTTTCGATCCGGCCGTCTTTTGTCACAGTTTAACGGACGGATAAATCAAAAGGCTTTCAATTGCTTTTAATTTTCAGTTACTTCATCGTTGTCAGTTTTGCACAGTGCCGGTAACTGTTAGCTGCGGTGATCAGTGGTGTTGTTCTAAGTTAGCAAACCAGCTTTCTCAAGTGAGTCGGTGATAGTAGTCTGTAGAATACGTAACATGCCACAGAATCGCAGTCAGTTTAATTTTTCACCTGTAAATGGTGTTCAGCAATACGTTTGTTGACATCACCATTTCTTGTCGCTTGTTTGTGTTCAGTCAGTTGCGTTCTAAAGTTTCTGCCGGTCTCAGTAGTGCAAGTGGCCTGGCAGTCCCAGCATTTGATGTTGTCAGTATACTGCTCCCTGTCTTTCATCCGGTTTGTCTTGGCCCTTGACATTCATAAACGCTCGTCGTAATTGATAGCCTGTTCCAGGCGTTCATATCGTGGGGACAGCGCAAAGAGATATGAGCAGAAATCCCTCGCGCCGCACTCCTGGAACAGGCTAGTCGTCGTAGAGTGGTTTTTGGTTTGTGTGCAACGAGTGTGTTGATGTGAAAACGCGCACATTCCGTAACTTTTCTGTCAGTGGTTTAAAGTAACAAAGATTACTAACATTGTTGTCTATTTAATACTCTGCAACGAAGCTGGAAAATCAGTTGCCTTCAAAATGATATCGAATGACATTTTGATGTCTTTTGTGTCTTTGTTAATGTTGGTGTTTCATGTACACGAACAACGGTTTATCAGGACCAATTTTTATTTATAACTTGAAACAACAAAATTGGGATGCAATAAACCACCTCTAAGAAACTCATTGCCTCTTAGGCCAAGGCTATTCGGATCCTCGAAACCATAAGCGCTTTACTCCCGTACGAACATTGTTCATTCTCCATAGGTAAAGGAGTGGGTTGAGTGAAGATGATGCGAACAGAAACACTGTGGTGATGTGCAAGGCTACAGATAATTCTCGTGAATCATTATTTCCAAAGTGAACAAACACACTAATAGTTACAATATATGGGAAGAAACAGAAGTAAAATAAACCTACGATATATAAGATCGTCACCACAGATTTCTCATACTTCGCCAGGTTTATTGCTGATGGACCAAAATTGCCAGTCCGCATGCTGCTATGAACGCGTTGTCGATGGCGTCGAATGATTCGAAGAACTTGAAAATAAGCAGCAAATGTGGTTAAGATACAAACCATTCCCAAAGCTATGATTGCAATATTCGATGAACGTGTGGAACGTCCTTTTTCCACGGATTCTAGGGAACGAAAAATTGCTTTGGGTAATGGAAGGATCAAGATCGCTATAACTACAATGTATCTACGACGTGATGTCAACTTGGATCGCCTTGTCATGTGTAACCATCTCTCAACTGCCATTAGTGATGTAAAAAGGGCTGTGACAGAAAAGAAATACGTGGCACTGGTATTACTAAGTGCATCAATTACTTCAGTAATCATTGGCCTGTTTCTGCAATGTGAATATGATTTGCAGTCCGATGCAATTTGCAAAAGATTGGCTGCAACAGTAAGAGGTTGGGCTATTACTCCCGTACACAAATCAGTGATTGCTAATGCACTCAGAAGAAGATGGAAAGCAGTTCTTTTAAATGTCTTTTTCCAAATCGCAGCCAAAATCAGAGCATTTCCGACCACTGCAACTGGACATAAAACAGCGATAATGATGGAGTAGGAAAAGCTGTCCATGTAAAAGCTGCAGTTACGGCTGTACGTTTCCCTCCAGATGATGTGTTGTTGGTCGTACTCTAGTTTTTTCAGCTAAAACTAAAGGACCAAATGCAATCTTCTCTTTTTTGTTCTTTATCAGGATTAATGATAAATCCGTGACTTGGCAGCTGCTGGAAAAGCACCAATATTGCCTTTGCTTTGTACTCATTCATTGCGAAGAAAGCCCTAGCGCGATAGCTAAAACTGAAAAAAGGCAATCTAAATTTATCTTTCTTTTTTAAGCACTTGATTGAATGGTTAGTATTCAATTCTAACAGTACAAAAAATTTGTACACATAGCGTCTATTAGAAAAAGAGAAGAAAGATTTGACATTTGCTTTACTGACAATACGTTTCTTCTTATTTTATTCTACCTGAATTGTGTGTCATCTCCTTAAACAAAAGACAAATTAATTAGGAAAAAAAAACACACACATAGACTACCTTATAATTAATTGGAAGCAGTGGTGTTGGTTGATGCTGCCATTGCATGCACTTGGCCATGCCCCTTGGGGGTCGAGTACCATATTTTCTTCCTTAAAACGGCGTAGAGAAATATAGTACACGTTGTACTCCCGTAGGCAGTTGAATTCCCTTTTCAATGGAAAGCAGCTTATCTTTTGGTTGATGGATTTGACGGATACGGAAGCCTCTGACTAAAGATTAATATGAGAAGCGGAACTCTTTTGAGGAAAGAAAAAAGCAGAGGTAGGCACAAAGACTCAAAGAGTAAATTCAGCATAGTTATTGGAGGAGACTGGTTATGAAAGACAACAAACATCAAATGTAAAAACAACAGTGATGCAGTTTATATTGGAAGCTCCCTGACGGTGCGCAATCCTTTGTTTGTGATGGAATAAATTAATGCGACGTTTTTATTGGTCAATGCGATCAAAATGGTAGGAATGCTTATAATGTTGTGCATCTTCAGGTCCATAAAAACCTATAACAAAGGAGTATGAAGGGTTTCACAATCATTCGAATCTATTAACTATGCCCTAAGAAAGGAAAGAAAAAGAAAATAAAGGACCACCCCTTTCATATTGAGAGAAAGAGCAGGTTACAACAAAATAAATCCTGCTTTTAAATTCCACAAATTGATATTTGCTATTCTAGGTTTGTTTGATTCTTTGTTCAGTTGATGATATTGGCTGGCTTAATGAATTCAACTGACTTTGCTTGATATGGGTAATTGTAATTTTTGGAAGTGGTACAAACTAATACTCACAAGAAGATTGCCCTAAAGAAAAACTTCATTAAAAAGATATTGCACGTTCAAAGACAGATAATAAAACTAATTACTGAATATCTTACACGAACTGCCAACATTATAATTATATAAATTTAATGATCACTGTAACGAGAATACTTGCTCTTGCTCAGAAACCACAACTTCATGCTCTCGGTATAAACACACGTCGAGTAATTAATTTTTTTAAGTGATAATAGTGCGTGACTCTTTAGATTTTTTTCAATTACCGAGATTTACCAAAGAAAAAAAATATGCTTAATATAATCGAACCTCCATGTGCGGACGCCTGCGTCGTAAGCGACCGCGACCGCCTTTTGGGGTCATGATGTTAGGATATTTCATTATTTTTAAACCCTTGTAAGGGTATTTTACTGCCTTACAATATATCAATAACCTTGAAACTAGAAGATCATATAAAAGGAAGGTTAATCTCAAGAATCTTAAATTTGTAAAAAAATATATCGAGCGGTTTAAAAATTATTTACCAATTTGTTAAAGTAGATCAAAATATTAAAAAAACCGCTGACAAGAGCGCCTCGATACATACTAATCATAATCTTCCATTCACAATTTCAAAAAGATTGATAGCGGAGCTCTCGCGCGCGAAGCGGAGCACCATGAGTAAGAAAATGTGGTAAACCACCCACCCATCCGAGAAAATTTGATAATCACGTGACCGTACACCGACCGACCGCCCGACTGTCCGTCCGCACCACAGTCATACCAATGTAAAATAACTCATTCAACAGGTATGACAACCCAAATGTAACTCGAGGTTATTTTGACGGGAAATCGTGAAGCAGAGACAATTAAAGAGTCAATAAAGACGAAAACGGAAAGCGGAAATTGTTTCTGTATCCGTGTTTTCTAAAGTATTAAGCTTAGATTAATTGTCATGTCCACATATTTGGAATATAGAGCAAGAGAAAGACAGAGAAAAAGAGAAAGTAGGCGGCAGGCCAGCGAATCTCAACGTTAACGTGATAAAGGGCGACAGAGATCTATAGCGAGAGATTAAAAACAAAGCAGACATTTTTTTGTTGGAAGAATAACATGACAATTTTGTAGCGGTGGTGGCAAAAAGAGAAATGCTAGCGGCCACCAATGCAAGGTGAAACTGAGCAGCAGTGAAAAAAAAAGTGAACGAGAAAACGTATTCAGTCCGTAAAACGTGTAACTAAGAAGTTTCTGGAAGTTTCACGTTGCAGTCGTACAAAAGAACGGCAAAGAAATGTACAAAAAAAATGTGCTGCACGTGCAAAGTTCCTTTTTTGCTAATTGGACCTATTGTTCAGTTTTTCACCTTTCTCCGGCGTTGCCTTCGCCGCTTAGCATTACACGATTTTATATATAAATATTATCGAGAGCTTCGCTTTTAGCCCTGGCTAAATCTATATATCACTGCTATTGATACAACAAAATCTTTATCCCAAAATATCTCGATAACGCTGTTACAGATTTGGCTTAAACTTCAGGAACATCGAGGCGGCTATTGGAGGGAAAAGCTTCCGTAAATGATTTTGGAAGAAGAGTTCCCAGCGCCGAGATATACTCCTGTAAGTAAAATAGGTAATAGCGTCATTTCGTTGCTATGACAACTCCGATGTCATTGCAACCCTGATCATAACAAATTTTCATCTTAATCTAATACAACTGTGGTGGCAATTTTTCCAAAACTTTGTTTATGGCGACGTAGTTTATGCTCAAACTTGGGAGGTACTGGCCCTGAAAAACTGTATCGAGCCACCTTAATTAATGTATTATTTATTTATTTACATGTATGTTTACACAACCCGCCTCGAGAGCCTTTGCTACTTGCGGGTTGTGTTCTATTTTATTTTATAACAAGGGTTTTGAAATGAAGTAAAGTTGTTGTAAGTTGTTGCGCGACATTTGTGCAAGATATTCGGAAAAACGTTTTACTCAATATATAAGGCTTTGTATGGAGACGCCATGTTGGTGCCTTTTTGAGGGGCACAAATATGGCCGCCGAAAACCAACAGAAACAGCTGTCTTGGAGTGTTTCTGCAAATGCGTTAATTCATCGCTTGATGAACTCATAAAGGTAAAAGTAACATTTATTCTGAGACAAGGAATGTTAAGATACCAAAATCTGAAAGTTGCTAACTTTTTCAACCCACATTAAGAGCTTTCCTAGCCTCCAGAGTCCTCTCGCGCAAAATGAAGAGCCCTTTCGAACAAAAAATTGTGTATGAATAAAGAAAGTGTTAAGCTACTGTAATAACTCATGAAAGTAGAAACTCGGAAGAATCGATAAGTTTGAATGTTGGTGACGTCATATGAAAACCGAGAATGTGTTCATCATGCATAGTTTTAAGACGGATTTGTGACTAACCTCGAGTTGACCCGTCATTAATCTTAAGCTTCGTTTTCACAAGCAAGATTTTTTTGTTTTTACTTTCAGGGAAAATTGCTAGATTAATATGAAAAACTTGACAATTTTTTTCTTGACAAGGTAAAAGGTGTTCCCACTTACGCAGAGCAAGGCTTAACTAAAAACGTTTAAAACCCCATTTGCATGCGTTTTCTTGCAACTTTTTCTTTTCAGAGAAACAAAATTGACGAGTCTTTCCTGGACAAAGAAAAACAAATCCCCATTTATAATAAGACAGGCTCGTGTAAAGGTCAATTAGGAAAGTTGAAATTTGTCTCCATGCCCAAGTGGAGTATTTCGGCCTTAGAGTTTCCCATCTAAACCACCAAGAAAAGCTTAGGAAAACTAGATCGCCGGAATTAAAATTTTTGTCACTGAACTTTCAGCGCTCAATTTCACGAATGCATTGGCATGCCCTCAGTGTCAATCACTCTTTTCCACGAATCAATCAAGCTTGTGTACCTGTCACGTACCTTAAGCTGAAATTGAACGGTTTAATTTTCTGTTGGTACATCTTTGCACCATTCTTATGCGGATCAGTTTTCGCCCTTGGTTTGAAGGGCGACAAGCATTATCACTGGATTGTTTATGCCTACGTGTCAGACTACTTTACTTTGGAGAATTAAATATCATTTTAATAATTTCAAACTAGGCTATTAAAGTGTAATCATATTTGAGGTCATTACTGTTCATTGAAACTACTTCCCCTTTTCTTACTGATTAAATCACCTATCTAATTCCTCACAACTGGATGGATAGATAAATGCATTTCCTGACAACTTCCAAGAATTAACACCCTCCTTAGATTGAAAGATTTTAGTATCACATTGAGAAAGCCTTAACCAACAAATTCTTTTATACCCTGAAAATTTTCAAAAGTATCTCTTTAATCCCGAAACTTAACGTACAAGAACTTTGTAATAGATTAACATTCACCTTGTATTTGTACTTCCACACAGGTTAACCCGAATTATGACTTTTCTTTTGACTACTGAGACAAAGTCAGATTTGGCATTATCCCCTACCAGACGAAAGTAATATTTTTACCCCAGCACGAACATCATTCATTCTACATAAGTACAGGATTGGACTTAACGAAGGAGATAAAAATAAGAACACGAACGATACACTTGTAGCCAATGCCATTTTAGAACTATCACCGACTTGAAAATGGATTGAAAGTGAGAAAGTAATAGGAAGGAAACAAATGCAATAGAAGGCCAGAATAATCAAGATGGTGAACACGGATTTTTTGTACTTTGCTAAGTTTATCGCCGGTTGGCCAAAGTTTTCAGTGACTTGAATCTGTTGTTGGTGGCGTAGAATGAGACGAAAAACGTTAACATAAGAAACAAATGTGATTAGAAAACAACCAAACATGGACACAACTATCGTCATGTTTAACAGTCGTTGACCTGTTCCTGGTTTAAGAGTTTCCATGGAACGAAACACAACTGCTGGAATTGGAAGGAGAAAACAAGTTACGGCAGTAAAACGTCCTCGACGGGATATCACCAAGGATCGGCGAGACATATGCAGCCATCGCTCAACAGACATGAGTGTTATGATTAACAAGTTGAAGGCTATCGAATATGTGGCACTTGCGTCTCCAGTTGTTTTAATGGCGAGAAAAAGCCCTGGCTGCTTTATCACGAATGTTGGTTTTGTCAGGTACAGTAAATTAGTTGCGACAATGAACGGCTGGGCAATGAGTCCCGTGCAAAGGTCAGTTACAACCATTCCACTCAGAAGGACATGAAACGGCGATCTTTGAAAAGAGCGCTTCCATATTGCTGCTAAAACCAATGAATTACCAGCCACCGCAATTGGTGACAATATAGCGATAATGATAGTACTCGGAAGAATCGCAGCATAAGCGTAAGGAATACGATTTTTGCTTTCGTTCGTCGACCCACAAGGGCTTGAAATGTTATTCAGTGGAAAGCAAGTTGTATTGTTAGACATGTCGTCGATGAAGTTTCTGAATACTGAGTGGCAGTTTCTTTTTCTGAACTGAGCAGTTAATCTCAAAAGAATTATAAAAGGACTCTTACTGATACCTTTGAAGGCTCTTTCAGACAACATATTAATTCAAGTTGCAGTTGATTTACTTTTAAAGTGCCAACGAAGAATAATTAATTTGTGACCATTTTCCTTAAACCGGAGGTTAGTTTCTTATTAAGCTTTTTGTATATTCTAAGAAAAAAAGATAAATCATTTTTCATTAGGAAACTTGCATTATTTATGACTAAATTTGTGCAATTGTCGGAGGAAGTCCCCACAAGATAGATTTTTGCCTTCGAAGGTTTTTTACTTCCAGAGTTTTTATTGCCAAAGTTAGTTAACCATAAAAATTAAAGCAAATTTAAAGCTGAAATTAATGCTAAAAGTGCAAAACTGGTAAATACAAACTCGATCGGATATTAAGGAAACTAAACGCATCTTAATTATTCACGGTCAAAATTAAATACTCGCCGTTGATGAAACGGCAGTGTAAAGAACAAATAACATATAATACAAGAAAAACCGTGAAAGCTGCCCATAATTACGCAAATGGGAGTATTGTTACATGTTTGAGTGAATGAACTTTAAATACTTGAGTGTCTGAGTATTATGTTGTAAAGCTTACTGGGGAAACTAAAAAAAGATTCATAATTGAAAAATAATAATTATAGCGCTATATTATTAAGTTGAATTTAAGAATACAAAAAGAATGAGGAACGTATAATTAGGTGTGATTACTTGCAACAATTCGCGGCACAGGTGCCGGCCTAGATTAAGTTTTTCTAATATCAAATATGATTTCGAATACAGTCAAATCGATCGTCCGAGTTGACCTTTCACTCAATTATCTTCTACAATTTCCTCCAACTCTCTAATTAAGGGGGAGTTTTTTTGTGATTATGTTTAGTTTGAACAACCCGCATATACAGATTGATACCATGTTCACGGTTGTCACACGGGATTTCATGAAACCATGTAAAAGTAAGTGTCGACTTGTTTTCGGCTTCCGACTTCTCCAGGTTGAGGTCGCAATTAGGCTTTTTTTTTTTCGATTGTAAAAAGTGATTGTCTTTCTTTATGAAAACATTGCATTATCTTAAATTAGTTTTTCGATTATAAAGAGAATATGACTGTTGGAAAGAGCACGATCCATTTTAGCAGATAATGTGGAATTTTTATAGTAATGTTGTCTACCTCTCAAGGTTTTTATTCCCAGCTGTTTTTTTCCATCATTTTTGTTATTATTACTGAAGTGCATAAAAGGATTGAAATTTTAAAAAAGTATGTACAAGTGCAATATGATATACATGTATACAAAATCAATGATATCCAGGTATATTAAGCACATCTCAATTACACGCGCGGTCGAAATCTCATTTTAAAAAAAATAATAACGTGTGCTTTAAAGAAAGGCGTTAAGTACAAAGCTGTAAGATCGTGAAGAAAAATGTGTTGATCGGAAATAAGAGGCTGTCTCAGTAAAAACCGCCCATTCAATTTCGCGTGAAAAATAATTTTGCCTGAAACTCTGGTGAGTGAAAGGCTTTATCGAGACTATAACTAAAATAGGTTTGCTTTGATTCACAATAATTTTCTGGCCGCGCTGGGGGGCGCCGAGTATTTTGTCCCGCCACGGCCATTTTGCACGTCTTGAAACTGAAAATTTGGCACTTTTTGCGGCGCTGTAAAATGTTTGATTTGCACCATCTATCAATGAGTTTTATACCTATTTATAGGTAAACATCTCTAGTTTTTCCTGAAAGTAATAGTTCTCCGCTAAATTTAGCTGGAAAGACGAAATCATGCAAAATATGACCCCAACTAATTGCCTTGGAGCAAAAGGCCAAAAATGACCCTGTTTTAAAAGCTTATTTCTGACTTTTGGGACATAGTTGAAAGCTCTAGACTAAATAGACGCAAAGATAGACCATCTGTTATTAATAATATACAAAACCCCATGTACGATTTCAGTATTTTAAAAGTTATGACCGTTTGTATCAACTCGTATGCGAGCTAATACGATATTTTCAGATTTAGCGTAACGGATCTACCTCAAGCATATTTCGTCAAAAGTACGGCTTACCTAATTCATTACTGGCACTGACTCACAAATTGAGCCATATTCCAATCCCTGAGATGCCGGACTCCATAAAATTCCAGTAAATGTGCTTTAGAAACTGCTGGTATGCGGCCATTGTTGAATCCCATGCTAACAATCCGACGCTCAAAACAGGTGAAACTGTGTCACGTTTCGAGCTAAATAGCTCGGTAAAACAACCGTTCAGAGGTGAAAGTTTGCTCGAGAATCAGAAAATCAACTAGGCAAGTCTCATTTTGGATCAGAAAATTGAGATTTCAGAGCTACAACCTCGAATAAACCTTCTATTCAACCGGCTCTGCAAGGTCAAATGCAGGTTGACACGTAAACCGGAAATGTTGAAACCCGGAAATAGGGAAATCGGAAATGCGGAAATCCGGATCATCCGGAAATCAGCAAATATGAAATCAATCAGGAGCCGAAGGCAATTCCAACAATTAGAGACAGCTGCATTCGTTTAGGGCGTCTTTTCGACGTTGAGGCACGTAAAAGATAAAACCTTCCAAACCGGCGTAGCTGTTTGATCTTCACTGAACTGAAACGCAGTTCCACGATCGATTGCGTTTGGCAAATAGGCTCCATAAGAAACAGTAAATATCATTAACCGGTTATAAACATTCTATGTGCGCTAACTTATCACACCTGTGACTAATACTTTACAGAAGTTGGCTATACATCGAACTGAATGTGTCGAGATCTAGGAAACCGAGCCAGCTTGGTTGTCTGGGCTTATTAGTATAGGAGGGTCCTTGAAAGTCGCTTGTTAAGGGGGCATTCTGGTTGTTTTTTCCGGGGAAAATGATGGTGATTTGCGAAAGAAATAAATAAGAGTAGAAAAGGTATGCACATAAAGCAGTTAGTCTGCTAATGGGATCAGAGGCACTCCCATTTAAATCTCCCATTTAATCTAGAGTAGCTTTAAGAAAGGATTTAAGTCTGTATGCATGTTTAGACCTTAAGACCAATATTAACACCGAATGGTAACACTGGTGGCAAGTCCTAGGCGCGACCCTTGTTGTAGACCAAAAATCCGACGCAATATGGCCAAGAAGGGGCTAAGACACTTTGTTTTAAGATTAGCTACAAAACACCGTTAAATGGTCGAAAAAATAATCCTACCTTTGTCGAAAAATTTGGGTTTTCAGACCCCAAACGAAATCTGCTTAGCTGATGTTTTCATTCTCGGACAAGTCTCACCTCCGGACATTTGTTTTATTTTCTTTCTTACCCAGTTATTTATCTCGAAACGTGACATACCGTAAAATTCCGAAAATAAGCCCCGGTTCTTATATGTGACCCTCCACAGGAATTTGATGCTAAAGGTGAAAGCACGCGCACGACACGCTTGCACGACACGCTTAGCGTGCCGTAGATCACGGATATGCGCATATTAAATTGAAAAAACAAAGACGGACACACTTGCCTTTGTTTTGGCAAATTTAACACGCTAGACCTTTTGTTTTTTTGTAGGGTGCCATATGTCACGGTAAGTGCGCGAATTATAGCACGGTTAGCGTGCAATTTGGGTAAGACACGCTGAACACGCTTGATTACTAAAACCGCTAAGATGATAAAAATGGCTTGGGTTTTCAGCGGATTTAATCAGCATTGATAACTGGTCGAAGTGAATCAAATATACCAGTTGAGACTGTTTTGGAATTTGATAGTAACCGTGGCCATTTGAAAATCACGACTTAATTGTGGTCTAGCCTGGAATTAATGCGAGATCAGTGTAAACCAATTCCCCCGGCTGTCGGCTAATGACCGGAATCGCAAAGAGGCCTGCTATCGCATGCGAGGCACTGAAGTTATGTCGCCTGAAAATTATAGTTATGCCACCGGAATATTTATTAGCAGTAATGCACAGAGAAATGAAGTTGAATAAATTAGTTTAATATATTTCTTTAAGCCATGCTGAGACGAACGAAGGTAATTAAATCGGAGAAACAAAAACTGCCTAGAATTTTCTATAGGTTGAGGAAGGCTAAACATTTCTAGATGACCGTTCCATGCATGTACAATTTTCGAAGGTTATCTAGTAAATTCCTTACGATTTTCTGAAGTTTAATTTTTTCCATTTCATTCCCCAGTTAAGCTATTTTTCGTAGAGAATTAAAGAATCCTAAAATTTTCGGAACCGAAAATACGATAAAATTCTCACTTTCCTAAAACTTTCAATTGGAAGCTAAATTTTTCGGGAAAATAATGCTGAAGCCCTTGTAATTTCGAAAAGACTGAGGTTGTCCTAGGATGCTAGGATGCATTTAGGAGGAAATCGCCGTCAGGTGCCTCTGACGAACGAAGCGCTATGCTAAGACGAATCAAGCGCTGTAAACGTGTACTATATCTCGTTCTTCACAGGACGAAAAAAACAAGAATCTGTAAGCTAAAAACACTGTAGAATGAGGGAGGATTGCGGGCGACTTTTCTTTGAATTTTGGGCGACAAAACTCATATTATCAGGTTTTGGACGACATAACTTCAAACGACATCACTTTCGAGTAGCTTGACCGTCACCCCTTTAGATCGAGCTCGATGAATTAATTCAATGACCGAACTTTATGGAGCAAATGATTGCCTTCAAGAATTTCACGCGGACTACTTTTAATTTAGTTCTTTTCTCTTTTCTCAGTGTGTGACTGACAGAGATTTAATTCTCGGATCGAACTTTAGTACTCTAAACACGCCGTATTATCGTGGCAAAAACAAAGAATCAAACAAAAAAGCACCATACAATTTCTGAATTCTGTTAAAAAATACATTTTTTGCTTACTATTCAAAAAGCGGTCAAACAGTCATTAATTAACTGATGTTTCGCTTTCTGTGTTATTGTCGGCCGGATCAATTAAGCAACGTTGGAAACGTTTTGGAATTTTGGTACATCTAGAAAAGCAGGCTGGTTTTCATTTGATCACTACGATCCTTGCAATCGCTAAGAAATAAATACAATTTAATGATCCTGGCACTTGATGATTTCTATTATATTTGATCGCGATTGCTGCGATCGGCAAGAAAGTGTCTTAAGTCCGAAAGATCACTGTTTCTGAGAAAATTGCAAATGTGTTTTAAATTAAGGAAAGTTAAGATAACCTTTGCACAGCTTCGTCAGTAAACATTTCTGGAAAGAACTTTGATTTTGCAATGCTAATATAGTTCTACCCATAAATCCAGTAGGTCACACCGTTCACTGGTTATACTTTTCAAGCGACAACGCTTTTTCAATCAGATGCTATCGCTGCGATCGCTGAGGTATAACTTTTTCTTTCTCGATAGTTACCAAAAAAGGGTGCCGTTCATAATCATTTACGGTTCCTTTTTGTAGAGGAAATTTATTTAGCTTGTAGATAACACGCCTTGCGTGCTTTTGCGCACACTGAAAGCGTGTTGTGCTTTTTCGCACGGAGCTTTTGTTTGAAAACTTTCACACGCTCTTTTGTTCGACTTGCTCACGCTTAATTGTCTCAAGCGTGTCCTCTGAAACAGAAGAAATTGCTAATAAGGCAAGATTGTAAGCGTGCTAAAGCGTGTTAAAATAAATTCTTTTGTTTAAAAGTGAAAGCGTGTCGTGCGCGTGCTTTGACCTTTAGCATTAAAATCCGGTGGAGGGTCACATATTTTTCAAAGGCCCTTTTTGAGGGTCTTATTTTTGCACGGGCTTATATTCGTAGGAGCTTATGTACGGAGGGAAGTTTGCGTTTCAAAATCGATTGGGCTTGCTTATAGTTGGAAGGAAATTAACCGTTTTTGCTTTGTTTTACTTTGTATTTGAGGGCAATTTTCCAAGCACAAGATCCCGGGGGGCTTATATTGGGGGGGCTATTTCATGGAGGGTTTTTTGTGTTACGAGTTTGGGGGAGCTTATACATGGAGGGGCTTATTTCGGAATTTTACGGTAGTTTCAGCATGGGATTCAAATATGGCCGCATAGCAGCAGTTTCAAAAGCGCATTGACTAGAATTTTGAATGCAATATTGGTCACTTTTTTAGTCAGTACCAGTAATGAATTACGTAAAGTTTGGGAGGAGACGGAGGAGGAAAATCTAGTTCCTGTTGTAAAAATAGTCAAAGGGACTGGAGAAGATTCAGGAAGAGGATCAGTAAAGTAAGGCTTTTTCCCATTCACTCAAGCCTTCCCCTCCCTGATCGGTTTCTTATAAACTTACTCACCGGCCGGGACTATTTATCCGCTCATAACAAGTGATTTTCAAGGACCCTCTATACTAATAAGCCCAGACAACCAAGCTGGCTCGGTTTCCTAGATCTCGACACATTTAGTTTCGATATATAGCCAACTTCTGTTAAGTATTAGTCACAAGTGTGATATGTTAGCCCACATAGAATATTTGTAACCGGTTAATGATATTTACTGTTTCTGGGAACTGCGTTTCAGTTCTAACAACAACAACAACAACATCTTTATTTCTTACATTAAATATACAAATATCACACCACCTGCAAATAGCAAGGCTAATCGAGGCAGGTGGTGTGTAGACGGCTTAAGATTTATTACGAATAATTGAAGTGAAAAAGTACCATATTTATAATAAAAAAAAATAATAATAATAATAATAATAATAATAATAATAAAGGTCAGTCACGAGAGAAATTGAGATAAGAAAATCGAGGCAGCTATTTAGATAAGCGGGGGCTAATATTTTTTAAAATCGGAGATTATCGTGTTTAGGTCAGCATATCTATCCGCCATTATGTTCCTTCGATGCATGTTCTTGGACCTCAACTCTCTCTTCTAATCTCTTGATATCCTTTCGTGCATTCTCTATTCTAGTTCAGTGAAAATCAAACAGCTACGCCGGTTTGGAAGGTTTTATCTTTTACGTGCCTCAACGTCGAAAAGACGCCCTAAACGAATGCAGCTGTCTCTAATTGTTGGAATTGCCTTCGGCTTCTAATTGATTTCAGATTTGCCGATTTCCGGATGATCCGGATTTCCGGATTTCCGATTTTCCCTATTTCCGGGTTTCAACATTTCCGGTTTACGTGTCAGCCTGCATTTGACCTTGCAGAGCCGGTTGAATAGAAGGTTTATTCGAGGTTGTAGCTCTGAAATCTCAATTTTCTGATCCAAAATGAGACCTGCCTAGTTGATTTTCTGATTCTCGAGCAAACTTTCACCTCTGAACGGTTGTTTTACCGAGCTATTTAGCTCGAAACGTGACACAGTTTCACCTGTTTTGAGCGTCGGATTGTTAGCATGGGATTCAACAATGGCCGCATACCAGCAGTTTCTAAAGCACATTTACTGGAATTTTATGGAGTCCGGCATCTCAGGGATTGGAATATGGCTCAATTTGTGAGTCAGTGCCAGTAATGAATTAGGTAAGCCGTACTTTTGACGAAATATGCTTGAGGTAGATCCGTTACGCTAAATCTGAAAATATCGTATTAGCTCGCATACGAGTTGATACAAACGGTCATAACTTTTAAAATACTGAAATCGTACATGGGGTTTTGTATATTATTAATAACAGATGGTCTATCTTTGCGTCTATTTAGTCTAGAGCTTTCAACTATGTCCCAAAAGTCAGAAATAAGCTTTTAAAACAGGGTCATTTTTGGCCTTTTGCTCCAAGGCAATTAGTTGGGGTCATATTTTGCATGATTTCGTCTTTCCAGCTAAATTTAGCGGAGAACTATTACTTTCAGGAAAAACTAGAGATGTTTACCTATAAATAGGTCTAAAACTCATTGATAGATGGTGCAAATCAAACTTTTCACAGGGCCGCAAAAAATGCCAAATTTTCAGTTTTCAAGACGTGCAAAATGGCCGTGGCGGGACAAAATACTCGGCGCCCCCCAGCGCGGCCAGAAAATTATTGTGAATCAAAGCAAACCTATTTTAGTTATAGTCTCGATAAAGCCTTTCACTCGCCAGAGTTTCAGGCAAAATTATTTTTCACCCGAAATTGAATGGGCGGTTTTTACTGAGACAGCCTCTTAATAAGTGTTTGGTCAACTTTAAATGGAATGTGGTAACGCCCGCATTATGTTTCACCAGAAGAACTGAAAAACTCTTCGGAAAGACATTAAATCTTTTAACATGATTGAAGGGGGGTACCTAACAAACATGGGTGCTATTAGGAGGGGTCTGGAAATAATTTGGGATAAAAAACAATTTCTCCTCCATCCCCCCCTCCAACTTAAATTCTGACTGGTCCCTAAATATGTACTATATAAAATATTTTTTAAATGATAAACCAGTGAGCAGCACTTCTGTGAACTTCTTGAGTCAGTAAGAATTGTTTAATTGACTCCTACTGTAAGAGGCTGTTTACATGGAGGGAGGAAAATTATAGAGGGCGGCTTATGCTCTATAGCGCCTATGTTTTCTGTTTTCGGTTTATATGCAAAACTTTGTACCTGTCCCTAGCGCTGGGTTCTTCAGTGGGCAATAATAGGCTACGATTGACCGACAACATACTGGGCGGGAGCAGGTTTGTTGTCGACTATTACTGATTATTTCCACCCAGCAGCCATTTAAGAATTTGTTCTGCACTAGTTCTGCGGGATCCTTAAGGCTATTTGTTCGTTACGGTCAATACCCCATTTCAGTCTCCCTTCCATGGAGAAGTATGGAGAATATAAGTGTCAGATAAAATTTATCGTTATAAAGTAGCTTCCCATCTCTTTTCTTAATTTATACCTGAGAGCTTCCAAGCTAGGAGTATGAAAGGGGTACCATTTGCAGTGGAAGTAATACGAAAGGGGTAATGTTTCTGGATCTCGAGACAAAGTCGCGCCGTACAAAACTCCGGCAGGAGCCCATGTGGAGATCCTGAGTTCCTTAACAAACTGAATATTCTCTAACGATCATTTATACTTTACAGTTTGAAGAGAGAAATTTCTGGTTTGATATTTATTCTTTTATTACTATTTTATTATTCAACAAAAATAACACTTGGCGTCCTACTTGCTTTATTGTACAAACGACCGGTTTCAATAAACCGGCGAAATTTCTCATTTTTTTAAAGCACCGAGGTTACGACAACTTCGTGTTAAACTGAATTCACGGGTTGTCAAAGAGTCCAGCGATTCCCTTCTCCCAGGTGAGCGCCGACTCATTTCGCTTCATGCAATATTCAGAAATTCTCTCGATCTCTTTACGCTTTCATTGCCTTTCGCCCGACCTGTTTTGCACGGCGTTTGGTCATGCGAAACCTCCGCGAAACATTCACGCAGAGCGCGAGGTAACTTTATCCCGATTCTAAAAATAACTCGAGACGAATTACCTGTGGAATAGGGTGTGTATGGGGGATGCCTTCTCTGTTCCCTTTATCCTCTCTTGGTAAAAGTAATGCTTAATTTTACTGTTTCTACCGAAACTTTTATTTTTTCAGATCTGACTCATTGACTCATGACTCATTAACTCATTTGATTCATAAAACATCCGTTCTCTCAATAAGAAGGTTTTTTTTTTCTTTTTACGACCTAGCTTAACCTAAGCTTGCTGTTAAAAGAATTCCTTGATAATCTTGTGCTTTATGTCATGAAGAGACGAAGGTGATAAGACCTATCCGATTGCACCGGAAGTCAGATATGTTCCTTGAAACCAACCGCTGCAGGCTTCGAAGGATCTTTTATTTATCGACCAATCAGACGAAAGTCCAGCCGTGTTGACTACGGGCACGAGACGACGCGTGGAGTAAATGTATCTGGCGTCCTTTTCGCCTTGTCTTCCAAACAAAAGGGAAGAGGGATAGCCTCCCACGCAGGCGTTTTTAGGGGAGCTCGTATTTCTTCCCTCCCCACAAACGCCTGCTCAACAGAGGACAACATTCCTTTCCCACGCTTAGCCAATCACGTTGTACTTTCCAAATTCTGGAAAGTTGACCTTGACCGCAGGGTAACCCGATAATCACGCGATCTGCATGAAACTTTAAGAAACCTTCATGACCTCTAATAAATGTGGGGAGGGAAGAAATACGAGCTCCCCTAAAAATGTCTGCGTGGGAGGCTAAAAGAGGGACCGCCTAATCGCAGGTTATAATAAGCAGTAGGTGGGCAGTAGGTAGGTGACTAGATGAACAAATTACACCCATGTTATTGGTTCCACAACGCAATATGATATAAATATCGGTATTGGTCATAAAATAATGGAATAAAAAGACTTTATCGTTATCAGTTCTATTATCATTACTATTATTATTGTTATTATTTATTATTGAAAGGAACGTAAAGATTCATTGTCCATTTGCTTATCTTGTGGTTTAATTGGTCGCCAAACAAGGCATGTCAAAGTTACGCGTAGCGACGTTTTGGAAAATATTATGAAAGTCATTCAACGGAATAATCTGTCATAAGGCTTCCTTCTTCAAACAGATCAGACGTTTTAGAATTTCACCACAGTTTTCCAGGTAAGACATTTCCTGTGCCCTCTACAATATTCGGTCGATTGCAATGTAATCACTGTGTGATTGCGATATTTTTCTTTAGTTTTCAGTTGTATCATTCTCATCAGTCCGTCCCCCAAAACACTTATTATATCAAATTTTTGCTAAAATGTTATCGTTATTAAAACTGAGACCACTCATTATGATTACAGAAACAAATTAATTCCCAAATGAAAAGTGCTTATATATATTTTTCAAAAAGTTAACTGTATTCTGTTTGTACAACGCTTCGTCAAAATCGGCTTCTGGCCTTGTCCATAAAGCGTTTCGCCTCATGCCTTCCGCTCTTTCATAGAAGTGGGTCGTCAGCAGATTGAGAAAAACCAAAAAAAATTGACGCGGGGTTTCGCCTTTATATTCAAAGCAATTCCTACGAACTTTTAAACACCAGCATTGAAAGAAAACGACGATGATGATGTGTCCGGCCTTTTTCCTCGTTATGTAAAATACTTTTTAAATATCAGATGGCATTATCCAAAAGTTACTTAATAGGATATAATAACGAAAGGAGACATTATACCTTCATTGAAAAAAAAACAACAACAACAACTAAAAAGTGAAAATTAAATGAGCCAACTTTTTGTGAAACCTCGTGTGATGGATTTTTAGGCGCTAAACTGCAAATTATCACTGAACTTTTGCGCGTGAACGCGTGAATTGGCCAATAATTATGTAACCAGAAGATCATATTCAATTTACTTTCATTGAAGGCATGGAACCATATTCGTCTAGTTAAATTTGTAGGGGGAAGAAAGTATATAATGACTTTGGTCAGCAACCATCCTTAAAGCAGAGTCGAACCAAAATGTTTTTCGGGTCAGGAAAGGCTATCGTGAACAAATTTCATTGGAGGTTGTATTGATCTCGGTCGATTTACTTGAATAAGTTTACCGCGCTCAAGCATAATATTATTTACAAGCCCGCCTTCTGCGGTAAACGCCCACAGCACCACACTATTCTAAACGTGAGAGCCCAGGCCCACCAGAGACGTTCCTTGGAAAAATGTCAGATCAGATCCTGAGCAGAGGAAAAGGCAAACTACACTATCATTTAATAACGAAAGAAAGAGCAATTTGCTTGTAATTAGTTCGCCCAATAAGGCATGTCAAATTTAGCGATTTTTGATGCGCATGATTAGTTTGAAATATGTAAATGCCACTCAGCGGAATATGATCTACTATTTGGCTACCAGTTCCTCGAACGGTGCAGAAGTTCAGAGTTTCATTCAGAGTGTATTTTGCAGGCAAAGTAGCTTTAATAATCTGAAGTCGCTAAGGCTTGATTGCAATAATCCGCGGCCTTCTTCGACCACCTCGAGCAAATCATTGATACTCAACCTAGGCGTATTAACCCCCGCAGAAGACTGGGAGATAATTTTACCCCTTGGCCCCATGGCCCATGACAAGACCGAAGATTGTTGTCCATTTGGTTTAAATTAGTCGTCAAATTGGGCATGTCAAATTTACGGTTTTTTGATGCGCGGAATAATTTGGCAAATATATGAAAGTCACTCAGGAAAATAATCAGTATCATTTGTCTCTCTTCTTAATTAAAACGGGTAAGAAGTTCAGAGTTCCAGTGCAGTTTTGCAGGTAAGATAATAACTAAATCCTGTAAAAATCCTGGTCGACTGGCGATGTGAGCACTGTGTAAACGCTTTACACTCTTTTTCTATATAAGAATATGTATATTTTTATTTTATAAGAATATCGAGGCTGAAATCTGCGAAATTTAAGTATAGTTTACGAATAAACCCAAGGCTGAGATTTTGAAAAGGATTTCATTTTGTATGTTGAGAATCTGTAAATACGGTACAGTTATGTTTCTGAAACTTAACCATGTAAAATAATTCCTTTCTCTAAACGGCAAAACGAGCGATCAAAACGAGAAACCTGCAGTAGCTGTAATTGATACCCCATTGCATCCTAAACTGGAAATGTTATAAGCTTTATTTCAAGAATAATATAACAATGTTCAGCCTGGGCCAGAAAAACAAAATTCTAAAAGTTATATAGTAAAACGAAAATAGTGTAGTTTTTGTACTGTTTTCTGTAGCTCATTCCCAACCACAAAGAAGACAATTTGTTGAATTTAATAGAAAGAAAAGGCATTTTCAGAGAATTACTCCCCGTAATTGCTTTAATAGTTGCTTTAATTAATTTCCGTTCTCTGCCGAAAATAATCACATTTTCTAACCATCTTAACCAAATTACTCAGGAAAGCATGTTTTAATATGGTGCACCGTTTCTTTCAAAATTACTTGATTAGTGATGCAGTTGATGTGTTGTGTAACCTGGCGTAACAAATCATTTGAAATGTATTAGAGTTGAAATCGATTTACCAGAGTGTTTTGCAATAGTTTTTATTATGATATCCGTGTATACGACATACCATATTGCAACATTTTTAATTCACTACCGCATTGTATTGGAACATTTTTTATATTGATATAATTTTGCGACCATACCGATGTGTATTTTTCTGCCTAGATAGATATGAATTTATTCCAGTTCGGACATAGTTATTAGAGGAGACTGGTTATGAAAAGCGGCAAACATCAATGAAAAAACAACAGTGCTGCAGTTTATGTTCAAAGCACCGTGAAAGTGCACAATCCTTTGTTTTCTGTTGGCAAATTGTTACGGAATAAATTAATGCAACGTTTTTATTGGTCAATACAATCAAAATGATAGGAATTCTTTTGAACGTTGTGCACTTTCAGGTCCACAAAGACATATAACAAAGGAGTCTGGCGGGTTTCATAACCATTCCACTCAATTAACTATGATTAAAATAATGATAGCAGCAGTGAACAATTTACATTTACGCGTCGTCTACCGGTAGTCCAGAATCTGGGCTTTTGTCTGATTGGTCGAAAAACAAAAGATCCTTTGGAGCCCCTCACCGATTGGTTACAAGCAACATATCTGACCTCCGGTGCACTTAGATACCTTCGTCTCTTCATGACAAAAACCACGAGATGATCGGCGAATTCATTAAGCAGCAAGCTTGGGTGAAGCGAGGTCTTACAAGTAAATAAAATACTTTTTTTGCCGAATCAAGTCAACAATGCTCAGAGAAAAACGTTGACAGGTGATGAGGACGAGCCATTATTTGTGACCGTTAAGAATTTTTGCTATTTCTTCGTCGACGCGCGCTTTCTTCTCTTTCTTCGGTCAGAAGTTTTTATTCTAGTAGCGTTTTGTCTTTGATTTTCCCGCTCGTTCCCGATCGAGTTCAACAGCATGAAACTGTGTAAAACAGTAATTGTTGACGATTTCACACCCGCACTTTTCAGCGCAAACTGATAAAAGACCGTGAAAGATTTGTTACCGCCGAATCAATTCCTAGACTTTTGACCACTTCCAGTAAAATGCAGAATACTGAGAAAAGATTTTGTTGTTTCACTATTGTTATCCATGAATTATTTATTTGACTGGACGGTTTGAGTAAGGTAATTTAAAAGTGCTAAATTAGTCTTAAAAATCTGTGATGTTTTCGCTAACAACTACTTTATCAACTTAGCATTCAACGCTTGCCTGAAAAGTAGAGAAATACATTTTGATTAGCCGACCTCTGAACAACTTGAATTTCCGGTAAAATCTGACACGATAACACCGTTGACGGATGCCTTAATTAGGGAGCTGGAGATGTCTCATGAAGCATCAGGCGATCTTTTTTCCCTTTCCCCGAAAAAAAAGAAGACTGATTGCAGGTTAGTAGCTGGCGTCCTTTTCCCCTCGTTTCCCAAACAAAAGGTAGGAGGGACCGTCTGACTGTAGGTTACTACGCCAGGGGCCTACAAACTTCAATAACGCAGTAAAACAAACCACTAATTTAAGTAGCCTACGTCCCGCTTCAGGACACCGTGGGAACGAGGCTGCGTAAACATTAACAAAACTGTGTTGTTGTCGGTTGAGACGAACTGAAATATCCTGAATTTCAGCCTTCACTTGGCGTCCAAAAGTCTCTCTCGGAAGTTTGCGCGACACCATTTCGCCGCTCAGAAAAAGATCCGGCCAAACTAACAAACGAGTCCAAACGAACATTTCAGCTGAAGGAAAGACCAATCAGACAATGTGACCTCAAAAATGTACTCGGTGTCCAAGGAATATAAGTATAACATCGTTGATTAGAAAACATTGGTGGTCATCAGCACACTCTTTTATCGCTCCTCCATTCGAAATGAAGAGATCACCTGTTCTCGCCACCTTGATAATATAGTTGGAAGCGTTGCATTGTGGGATATGTGATTTATCCTCCTTTGTCACCAAATAAGGCATGTCAAAGTTACGCAGTAGCGACTTTTGATATGCATATATAATGAGTTAGCAAATATTATGAAAGTCATTCAGCAGAATAATCTGTCATTGGGCTTCCTTCTTCAAACAGGTCAGAAGTTTCCTGTTCGGTTGATTGCAATGTAATAACTGTGTGATTGCGATATTTTGGTTTAGTTTTCACCATTCCCTGTCTCATCACCGAAAACACTTATGATCGTTAACTGAGACCTCTCGTTATGTTTACAGAAACAAATGAGTTTCAAAGTGAAAAGTGCTTATATATTTTTTAAAGTTAACTGTGTTCTGTTTGTAGATCTAAGGCTTCGTCAAAATCGGCTTCTGGCCTTGTCCATAATGAAGTGTTTCGCTTCATGCCGCCCCCTCTCTCATAGAAGTGGGTCGTCAGAAAGTTGATACAAACCGAAAAAAAAATTGACGTCTTGTCACGCCTTTATATTCAAAGCAATTCCTATGAACGTTTAAACACCAGCATTGAAAGAAAACGACGATGATGATGTGCGTGGCCTTTTTCCTCGTTCTCTATGTAAAATACGTCCTAGATATCAGATGGCATTATCCAAAAGTTTACTTAATATGATATAATAACGAAAGGAGACATTACGCCTTCATTGAGAAAAAAAGAAAAGAAAAAACAAGGTCTTAGAAAACTGCAGCACTTTTATAGATGTTCCCCTCCTAAAACCAACTAAAAAGTGAAAAAAAGAGCCAACTTTTTGTGAAACCTCGTGTGATGGATTTTTAGGCGCTAAACTGCAAATTATCACTGAACTTTTGCGTGTGAACGCGTGAATTGACCAATAATTATGAAACCAGAAGAGCATATTCAATTTATTTTGCAGGCAGGGAACGATATTCGTCTAGTTAAATTTGTTTGAGAAGAAAGTGTATAATGACTTTGGTCAGCAACCAGTCTTAAAGCAGAGTCGAACCAAAATGTTTTTCGGGTCAGGAAAGGCTATCGTGAACAAATTTCATCCGAGGTTGTATTGATCTCGGTCGATTTACTTGAATAAGTTTACCGCGCTCAAGCATATTTACAAGCCCGCCTTCTGTGGTAAACGCTCACAGCACCACACTATTCTAAACGTGAGAGCCCGGGCCCACCAGAGACGTTCCTTGGAAAAATAATGGCAGGTCAGATCCTCAGCAGAGGAAAAGGAAAACTACACTACCATTTAATAACGAAAGAAAGAGCAATTTGCTTGTAATTAGTTCGCCCAATAAGGCATGTCAAATTTAGCGATTTTTTATACGCATGATAAGTTTGAAATATGTAAATGCCACTCAGCGGAATATTTAACAATTATTCCTCGAGCCCCATCCTCGGAGACCCAGGGGCAGTCAGTCGGGTCGAGAGAATAGGCGCGACGAAAGTTTTTAAGTACGGGCGAAAGAGCCCCTGGGTACCGACTCTTACCGAACCATTTCCAAAAATTCAAACGGATACCGGCTCCTGATTGGGCACAAAAAAACCTTTGTATTATTGTGCCCAATCAGCGAACAGCATCTCCTGAGTTCTTTTCATGTGTTCGTACACGACGGCTATTATCTCGCCATACTTGTCTGGTTCGTTCACCAAGGTTTCGCGAGGGAAACTTTCACTTTTCTGCTTCCCCAAACAGAAACGAAGGAACTATCGATGACTCGGAAAAACGTTTGGGATGACTATTCCCATTTGCACCAAGAAAATTCTGCTTCTGACCGATCACAAGGTATCGTAAATAACGTTAATAGAAGGCGTGATCGATGAAAGCTTGAATTGAATACGTCTTGAAAGCTCAAGCTTTAAAATACCCTCACATGCGTTTCCATGTGTTAGTTTTCGGGAAGACAGTATTTTCAAATGGACGGGGATGTTCTGTAACTGAAAGTTTCCTGATTGCGTGCATTTCTTTGGTGAACGAACCAGACAAGTATGGCGAGATAATAGCCGTCGTGTACGAACACATGAAAAGAACTCAGGAGATGCTGTTCGCTGATTGGGCACAATAATACAAAGGTTTTTTTGTGCCCAATCAGGAGCCGGTATCCGTTTGAATTTTTGGAAATGGTTCGGTAAGAGTCAGTACCCAGGGGCTCTTTCGCCCGTACTTGAAAACTTTCGTCGCGCCTATTCTCTCGACCCAACTGACTGCCCCTGGGTCTCCGAGGATGCTCGAGCCCGAATCCGGTCTCTGATCCAATGGCCCATGAGGCCGAAGGACGAATGGGCTATTGACTCAGAGGACATGAGGGCAAGAGGAATAATTGTTTGAGTAAAATCCAACTATAGCTAGCTGGTCAAAAATATCGAGACAAAACAACTTTAGCTAGTTAAAGCTAGACTTGAATCCTTTTTTGCCGCCAAAAAGCCGGCGCTTTTCGATACTAGTGGGCTATAACATATAGCCTTGTAGTAGCTCAACCAATCAGAACGCAGCATTGACAATAGACCACAAGTCGGATTTTACTAAAATCTATTATTTGGCTACCAGTTCCTCGAACGTTGCAGAAATTCAGAGTTTCATTCAGATTGTATTTTTGCAAGCAAAGTAGCTTTAATAATCTGAAGTCGCTAAGGCTTGATTGCAATAATCCGCGGCCTTCTTCGACCACCTCGAGCAAATCATTGATACTCAACCTAGGCGTATTAACCCCCGCAGAAGACTGGGAGATAATTTTGCCCTTTGGTCTCATGGCCCATGCCAAGACCCGCGTTTGTTGTCCACTTGCTTTAAATTAGTAGTGAAATTGGGCATGTCAAATTTACGGCTTTTTGATGGGCGGAATAATTTAGCAAATGTATGAAAGTCACTCAGGGGAATAATCTATCATTTTACTCTCTTCTTAAAACGGGTAAGAAGTTCAGAGTTTCAGTGCAGTTTTGCAGGTAAGATAATAACTAAATCCTGTGAAAATGCTGGTCGACTGCATGCGATGTGAGCACTGTGTAAATGCTTTGCACTCTTTTTCTATATAAGAATGTATATATATTTTTATTTTGTAAGAATATCGAGGCTGAAATCTGCGAAATTTAAGTATATTTCACGAAAAAAACCCAAGGCTGAGATTTTGAAAAGGATTTCATTTTGTGTGTTGAGAATCCGGCTCGTGTAAATACGTTACAGTTATGTTTTTGAAACTTAACCATTTAAAATAATTCCCTCTCCGAACGGCAAAACGAGCCATCAAAACGAGAAACCTACACTAACTGTAACTGATACCCCATTGCATTCTAAAATGGAAATGTTATGAGCTATATTTTAAGAATTGCGCGACACCATTTCGCCGCTCCGAAAGAGATCCGGGCAAACTAACAAACGAGTCCAAACGAACATTTCAGCTGAAGGAAAGACCAATCAGACAATGTGACCTCAAAAATGTACTCGGTGTCCAAGGAATGTAAGTATAACATCATTGATTAGAAAACATTGGTGGTCATCAGCACACTCTTTTATCGCTCCTCCATTCGAAATGAAGAGATCACCTGTTCTCGCCACCTTGATAATATAGTTGGAAGCGTTGCATTGTAGGATATGTGATTTATCCTCCTTTGTCGCCAAATAAGGCATGTCAAAGTTACGCAGTCGCGACTTTTGATGCGCATATATAATGAGTTAGCAAATATTATGAAAGTCATTCAGCAGAATAATCTGTCATTGGGCTTCCTTCTTCAAACAGGTCAGAAGTTTAGAATTTCACCACAGGTAAGACATTTCCTGTTCTGTTGATTGCAATGTAATCACTGTGTGATTGCGATATTTTGGTTTAGTTTTCACCATTCCGTGTCTCATCACCGAAAACACTTATGATCGTTAACTGAGACCTCTCGTTATGTTTACAGAAACAAATGAGTTTCAAAATGAAAAGTGCTTATATATATTTTTTAAAGTTAACTGTGTTCTGTTTGTAGATCTAAGGCTTCGTCAAAATCGGCTTCTGGCCATAATGAAGTGTTTCGCTTCATGCCGCCCCCTCTCTCATAGAAGTGGGTCGTCAGAAAGTTGATAAAAACCGAAAAAAAATTGACGTCTTGTCACGCCTTTATATTCAAAGCAATTCCTATGAACGTTTAAACACCAGCATTGAAAGAAAACGACGATGATTATGTGCCTGGCCTTTTTCCTCGTTCTCTATGTAAAATGCGTCCTAGATATCAGATGGCATTATCCAAAAGTTACTTAATATGATATAATAACGAAAGGAGACATTACGCCTTCATTGAGAAAAAAAAAAAAAAAAAGAAAAAACAAGGTCTTAGAAAACTGCAGCACTTTTATAGATGTTCCCCTCCTAAAACCAACCAAAAAGTGAAAAAAAAAGCCAACTTTTTGTGAAACCTCGTGTGATGGATTTTTAGGCGCTAAACTGCAAATTATCACTGAACTTTTGCGCGTGAACGCGTGAATTGGCCAATAATTATGAAACCAGAAGAGCATATTTAATTTATTTTGCAGGCAGGGAACGATATTCGTCTAGTTGAATTTGTTTGAGAAGAAAGTGTATAATGACTTTGGTCTGCAACCAGCCTTAAAGCAGAGTCGAATCAAAATGTTTTTCGGGTCAGGAAAGGCTATCGTGAACAAATTTCATTCGAGGTTGTATTGATCTCGGTCGATTTACTTGAATAAGTTTACCGCGCTCAAGCATATTTACAAGCCCGCCTTCTGTGGTAAACGCCCACAGCACCACACTATTCTAAACGTGAGAGCCCAGGCCCACCAGAGACGTTCCTTGGAAAAATGTCAGATCAGATCCTGAGCAGAGGAAAAGGCAAACTACACTATCATTTAATAACGAAAGAAAGAG
Source organism: Porites lobata (assembly GCA_942486035.1). Lineage (NCBI taxonomy): Eukaryota > Metazoa > Cnidaria > Anthozoa > Scleractinia > Poritidae > Porites > Porites lobata. The sequence continues at coordinate 485,218 of CALNXK010000179.1, read as the reverse complement.
CAATTTGCTTGTAATTAGTTCGCCCAATAAGGCATGTCAAATTTAGCGATTTTTTATACGCATGATAAGTTTGAAATATGTAAATGCCACTCAGCGGAATATTTAACAATTATTCCTCGAGCCCGAATCCGGTCTCTGATCCAATGGCCCATGAGGCCGAAGGACGAATGGGCTATTGACTCAGAGGCCATGAGGGCCAGAGGAATAATTGTTAATTAGTAAAATCCAACTAGTTGGTCAAAAACATCGAGACAAAACAGCTTTAGCTAGTTAAAGCTAGACTCAAATCCTTTTTGCCGCCAAAACGCCAGCGCTTTTCCCTACCAGCGGGCTTAACATATAGCCTAGTAGTAGCTCAACCAGTCAGAACGCAGCGCTGACAATAGACCACAAGCTGGATTTTACTAAAATCTATTATTTGGCTACCAGTTCCTCGAACGTTGCAGAAATTCAGAGTTTCATTCAGAGTGTATTTTTGCAAGCAAAGTAGCTTTAATAATCTGAAGTCGCTAAGGCTTGATTGCAATAATCCGCGGCCTTCTTCGACCACCTCGAGCAAATCATTGATACTCAACCTAGGCGTATTAACCCCCGCAGAAGACTGGGAGATAATTTTGCCCTTTGGTCTCATGGCCCATGCCAAGACCCGCGTTTGTTGTCCACTTGCTTTAAATTAGTAGTGAAATTGGGCATGTCAAATTTACGGCTTTTTAATGGGCGGAATAATTTAGCAAATGTATGAAAGTCACTCAGGGGAATAATCTATCATTTTGCTCTCTTCTTAAAACGGGTAAGAAGTTCAGAGTTTCAGTGCAGTTTTGCAGGTAAGATAATAACTAAATCCTGTGAAAATGCTGGTCGACTGCATGCGATGTGAGCACTGTGTAAATGCTTTGCACTCTTTTTCTATACAAGAATGTATATATATTTTTATTTTGTAAGAATATCGAGGCTGAAATCTGCGAAATTTAAGTACATTTTACGAATAAACCCAAGGCTGAGATTTTGAAAAGGATTTCATTTTGTGTGTTGAGAATCCGGCTCATGTAAATACGTTACAGTTATGTTTTTGAAACTTAACCATTTAAAATAATTCCCTCTCCGAACGGCAAAACGAGCCATCAAAACGAGAAACCTACACTAACTGTAACTGATACCCCATTGCATTCTAAAATGGAAATGTTATGAGCTATATTTTAAGAATTGCGCGACACCATTTCGCCGCTCCGAAAGAGATCCGGGCAAACTAACAAACGAGTCCAAACGAACATTTCAGCTGAAGGAAAGACCAGTCAGACAATGTGACCTCAAAAATGTACTCGGTGTCCAAGGAATATAAGTATAACATCATTGATTAGAAAACATTGGTGGTCATCAGCACACTCTTTTATCGCTCCTCCATTCAAAATGAAGAGATCACCTGTTCTCGCCACCTTGATAATATAGTTGGAAGCGTTGCATTGTAGGATATGTGATTTATCCTCCTTCGTCGCCAAATAAGGCATGTCAAAGTTACGCAGTAGCGACTTTTGATGCGCATATATAATGAGTTAGCAAATATTATGAAAGTCATTCAGCAGAATAATCTGTCATTGGGCTTCCTTCTTCAAACAGGTCAGAAGTTTAGAATTTCACCACAGGTAAGACATTTCCTGTTCGGTTGATTGCAATGTAATCACTGTGTGATTGCGATATTTTGGTTTAGTTTTCACCATTCCCTGTCTCATCACCGAAAACACTTATGATCGTTAACTGAGACCTCTCGTTATGTTTACAGAAACAAATGATTTTCGAAATGAAAAGTGCTTATATATATTTTTTAAAGTTAACTGTGTTCTGTTTGTAGATCTAAGGCTTCGTTAAAATCGGCTTCTGGCCTTGTCCATAATGAAGTGTTTCGCTTCATGCCGCCCCCTCTCTCATAGAAGTGGGTCGTCAGAAAGTTGATAAAAACCGAAAAAAAATTGACGTCTTGTCACGCCTTTATATTCAAAGCAATTCCTATGAACGTTTAAACACCAGCATTGAAAGAAAACGACGATGATGATGTGCGTGGCCTTTTTCCTCGTTCTCTATGTAAAATACGTCCTAGAAATCAGATGGCATTATCCAAAAGTTTACTTAATATGATATAATAACGAAAGGAGACATTACGCCTTCATTGGGAAAAAAAGAAAAGAAAAAACAAGGTCTTAGTAAACTGCAGCACTTTTATAGATGTTCCCCTCCTAAAACCAACTAAAAAGTGAAAAAAAAAAAGCCAACTTTTTGTGAAACCTCGTGTGATGGATTTTTAGGCGCTAAACTGCAAATTATCACTGAACTTTTGCGCGTGAACGCGTGAATTGGCCAATAATTATGAAACCAGAAGAGCATATTTAATTTATTTTGCAGGCAGGGAACGATATTCGTCTAGTTGAATTTGTTTGAGAAGAAAGTGTATAATGACTTTGGTCTGCAACCAGCCTTAAAGCAGAGTCGAATCAAAATGTTTTTCGGGTCAGGAAAGGCTATCGTGAACAAATTTCATTCGAGGTTGTATTGATCTCGGTCGATTTACTTGAATAAGTTTACCGCGCTCAAGCATATTTACAAGCCCGCCTTCTGTGGTAAACGCCCACAGCACCACACTATTCTAAACGTGAGAGCCCAGGCCCACCAGAGACGTTCCTTGGAAAAATGTCAGATCAGATCCTGAGCAGAGGAAAAGGCAAACTACACTATCATTTAATAACGAAAGAAAGAGCAATTTGCTTGTAATTAGTTCGCCCAATAAGGCATGTCAAATTTAGCGATTTTTTATACGCATGATAAGTTTGAAATATGTAAATGCCACTCAGCGGAATATTTAACAATTATTCCTCGAGCCCGAATCCGGTCTCTGATCCAATGGCCCATGAGGCCGAAGGACGAATGGGCTATTGACTCAGAGGACATGAGGGCAAGAGGAATAATTGTTTGAGTAAAATCCAACTATAGCTAGCTGGTCAAAAATATCGAGACAAAACAACTTTAGCTAGTTAAAGCTAGACTTAAATCCTTTTTTGCCGCCAAAAAGCCGGCGCTTTTCGCTACTAGTGGGCTATAACATATAGCCTAGTAGTAGCTCAACCAATCAGAACGCAGCGCTGACAATAGACCACAAGCTGGATTTTACTAAAATCTATTATTTGGCTACCAGTTCCTCGAACGTTGCAGAAATTCAGAGTTTCATTCAGAGTGTATTTTTGCAAGCAAAGTAGCTTTAATAATCTGAAGTCGCTAAGGCTTGATTGCAATAATCCGCGGCCTTCTTCGACCACCTCGAGCAAACCATTGATACTCAACCTAGGCGTATTAACCCCCGCAGAAGACTGGGAGATAATTTTGCCCTTTGGTCTCATGGCCCATGCCAAGACCCGAGTTTGTTGTCCACTTGCTTTAAATTAGTAGTGAAATTGGGCATGTCAAATTTACGGCTTTTTAATGGGCGGAATAATTTAGCAAATGTATGAAAGTCACTCAGGGGAATAATCTATCATTTTGCTCTCTTCTCGAAACGGGTGAGAAGTTCAGAGTTTCAGTGCAGTTTTGCAGGTAAGATAATAACTAAATCCTGTGAAAATGCTGGTCGACTGCATGCGATGTGAGCACTGTGTAAATGCTTTGCACTCTTTTTCTATATAAGAATATATATATATTTTTATTTTGTAAGAATATCGAGGCTGAAATCAGCGAAATTTAAGTATATTTTAAGAATAAACCCAAGGCTGAGATTTTGAAAAGGATTTCATTTTGTGTGTTGAGAATCCGGCTCATGTAAATACGTTACAGTTATGTTTTTGAAACTTAACCATTTAAAATAATTCCCTCTCCGAACGGCAAAACGAGCCATCAAAACGAGAAACCTACACTAACTGTAACTGATACCCCATTGCATTCTAAAATGGAAATGTTATGAGCTATATTTTAAGAATTGCGCGACACCATTTCGCCGCTCCGAAAGAGATCCGGGCAAACTAACAAACGAGTCCAAACGAACATTTCAGCTGAAGGAAAGACCAGTCAGACAATGTGACCTCAAAAATGTACTCGGTGTCCAAGGAATATAAGTATAACATCATTGATTAGAAAACATTGGTGGTCATCAGCACACTCTTTTATCGCTCCTCCATTCAAAATGAAGAGATCACCTGTTCTCGCCACCTTGATAATATAGTTGGAAGCGTTGCATTGTGGGATATGTGATTTATCCTCCTTCGTCGCCAAATAAGGCATGTCAAAGTTACGCAGTAGCGACTTTTGATGCGCATATATAATGAGTTAGCAAATATTATGAAAGTCATTCAGCAGAATAATCTGTCATTGGGCTTCCTTCTTCAAACAGGTCAGAAGTTTAGAATTTCACCACAGGTAAGACATTTCCTGTTCGGTTGATTGCAATGTAATCACTGTGTGATTGCGATATTTTGGTTTAGTTTTCACCATTCCCTGTCTCATCACCGAAAACACTTATGATCGTTAACTGAGACCTCTCGTTATGTTTACAGAAACAAATGATTTTCGAAATGAAAAGTGCTTATATATATTTTTTAAAGTTAACTGTGTTCTGTTTGTAGATCTAAGGCTTCGTTAAAATCGGCTTCTGGCCTTGTCCATAATGAAGTGTTTCGCTTCATGCCGCCCCCTCTCTCATAGAAGTGGGTCGTCAGAAAGTTGATAAAAACCGAAAAAATTGACGTCTTGTCACGCCTTTATATTCAAAGCAATTCCTATGAACGTTTAAACACCAGCATTGAAAGAAAACGACGATGATGATGTGCGTGGCCTTTTTCCTCGTTCTCTATGTAAAATACGTCCTAGAAATCAGATGGCATTATCCAAAAGTTTACTTAATATGATATAATAACGAAAGGAGACATTACGCCTTCATTGGGAAAAAAAGAAAAGAAAAAACAAGGTCTTAGTAAACTGCAGCACTTTTATAGATGTTCCCCTCCTAAAACCAACTAAAAAGTGAAAAAAAAAAAGCCAACTTTTTGTGAAACCTCGTGTGATGGATTTTTAGGCGCTAAACTGCAAATTATCACTGAACTTTTGCGCGTGAACGCGTGAATTGGCCAATAATTATGAAACCAGAAGAGCATATTTAATTTATTTTGCAGGCAGGGAACGATATTCGTCTAGTTGAATTTGTTTGAGAAGAAAGTGTATAATGACTTTGGTCTGCAACCAGCCTTAAAGCAGAGTCGAATCAAAATGTTTTTCGGGTCAGGAAAGGCTATCGTGAACAAATTTCATTCGAGGTTGTATTGATCTCGGTCGATTTACTTGAATAAGTTTACCGCGCTCAAGCATATTTACAAGCCCGCCTTCTGTGGTAAACGCCCACAGCACCACACTATTCTAAACGTGAGAGCCCAGGCCCACCAGAGACGTTCCTTGGAAAAATGTCAGATCAGATCCTGAGCAGAGGAAAAGGCAAACTACACTATCATTTAATAACGAAAGAAAGAGCAATTTGCTTGTAATTAGTTCGCCCAATAAGGCATGTCAAATTTAGCGATTTTTTATACGCATGATAAGTTTGAAATATGTAAATGCCACTCAGCGGAATATTTAACAATTATTCCTCGAGCCCGAATCCGGTCTCTGATCCAATGGCCCATGAGGCCGAAGGACGAATGGGCTATTGACTCAGAGGACATGAGGGCAAGAGGAATAATTGTTTGAGTAAAATCCAACTATAGCTAGCTGGTCAAAAATATCGAGACAAAACAACTTTAGCTAGTTAAAGCTAGACTTAAATCCTTTTTTGCCGCCAAAAAGCCGGCGCTTTTCGCTACTAGTGGGCTATAACATATAGCCTAGTAGTAGCTCAACCAATCAGAACGCAGCGCTGACAATAGACCACAAGCTGGATTTTACTAAAATCTATTATTTGGCTACCAGTTCCTCGAACGTTGCAGAAATTCAGAGTTTCATTCAGAGTGTATTTTTGCAAGCAAAGTAGCTTTAATAATCTGAAGTCGCTAAGGCTTGATTGCAATAATCCGCGGCCTTCTTCGACCACCTCGAGCAAATCATTGATACTCAACCTAGGCGTATTAACCCCCGCAGAAGACTGGGAGATAATTTTGCCCTTTGGTCTCATGGCCCATGCCAAGACCCGCGTTTGTTGTCCACTTGCTTTAAATTAGTAGTGAAATTGGGCATGTCAAATTTACGGCTTTTTAATGGGCGGAATAATTTAGCAAATGTATGAAAGTCACTCAGGGGAATAATCTATCATTTTGCTCTCTTCTCGAAACGGGTGAGAAGTTCAGAGTTTCAGTGCAGTTTTGCAGGTAAGATAATAACTAAATCCTGTGAAAATGCTGGTCGACTGCATGCGATGTGAGCACTGTGTAAATGCTTTGCACTCTTTTTCTATATAAGAATATATATATATTTTTATTTTGTAAGAATATCGAGGCTGAAATCAGCGAAATTTAAGTATATTTTAAGAATAAACCCAAGGCTGAGATTTTGAAAAGGATTTCATTTTGTGTGTTGAGAATCCGGCTCATGTAAATACGTTACAGTTATGTTTTTGAAACTTAACCATTTAAAATAATTCCCTCTCCGAACGGCAAAACGAGCCATCAAAACGAGAAACCTACACTAACTGTAACTGATACCCCATTGCATTCTAAAATGGAAATGTTATGAGCTATATTTTAAGAATTGCGCGACACCATTTCGCCGCTCCGAAAGAGATCCGGGCAAACTAACAAACGAGTCCAAACGAACATTTCAGCTGAAGGAAAGACCAGTCAGACAATGTGACCTCAAAAATGTACTCGGTGTCCAAGGAATATAAGTATAACATCATTGATTAGAAAACATTGGTGGTCATCAGCACACTCTTTTATCGCTCCTCCATTCAAAATGAAGAGATCACCTGTTCTCGCCACCTTGATAATATAGTTGGAAGCGTTGCATTGTGGGATATGTGATTTATCCTCCTTCGTCGCCAAATAAGGCATGTCAAAGTTACGCAGTAGCGACTTTTGATGCGCATATATAATGAGTTAGCAAATATTATGAAAGTCATTCAGCAGAATAATCTGTCATTGGGCTTCCTTCTTCAAACAGGTCAGAAGTTTAGAATTTCACCACAGGTAAGACATTTCCTGTTCGGTTGATTGCAATGTAATCACTGTGTGATTGCGATATTTTGGTTTAGTTTTCACCATTCCCTGTCTCATCACCGAAAACACTTATGATCGTTAACTGAGACCTCTCGTTATGTTTACAGAAACAAATGATTTTCGAAATGAAAAGTGCTTATATATATTTTTTAAAGTTAACTGTGTTCTGTTTGTAGATCTAAGGCTTCGTTAAAATCGGCTTCTGGCCTTGTCCATAATGAAGTGTTTCGCTTCATGCCGCCCCCTCTCTCATAGAAGTGGGTCGTCAGAAAGTTGATAAAAACCGAAAAAAAATTGACGTCTTGTCACGCCTTTATATTCAAAGCAATTCCTATGAACGTTTAAACACCAGCATTGAAAGAAAACGACGATGATGATGTGCGTGGCCTTTTTCCTCGTTCTCTATGTAAAATACGTCCTAGAAATCAGATGGCATTATCCAAAAGTTTACTTAATATGATATAATAACGAAAGGAGACATTACGCCTTCATTGGGAAAAAAAGAAAAGAAAAAACAAGGTCTTAGTAAACTGCAGCACTTTTATAGATGTTCCCCTCCTAAAACCAACTAAAAAGTGAAAAAAAAGCCAACTTTTTGTGAAACCTCGTGTGATGGATTTTTAGGCGCTAAACTGCAAATTATCACTGAACTTTTGCGCGTGAACGCGTGAATTGGCCAATAATTATGAAACCAGAAGAGCATATTTAATTTATTTTGCAGGCAGGGAACGATATTCGTCTAGTTGAATTTGTTTGAGAAGAAAGTGTATAATGACTTTGGTCTGCAACCAGCCTTAAAGCAGAGTCGAATCAAAATGTTTTTCGGGTCAGGAAAGGCTATCGTGAACAAATTTCATTCGAGGTTGTATTGATCTCGGTCGATTTACTTGAATAAGTTTACCGCGCTCAAGCATATTTACAAGCCCGCCTTCTGTGGTAAACGCCCACAGCACCACACTATTCTAAACGTGAGAGCCCAGGCCCACCAGAGACGTTCCTTGGAAAAATGTCAGATCAGATCCTGAGCAGAGGAAAAGGCAAACTACACTATCATTTAATAACGAAAGAAAGAGCAATTTGCTTGTAATTAGTTCGCCCAATAAGGCATGTCAAATTTAGCGATTTTTTATACGCATGATAAGTTTGAAATATGTAAATGCCACTCAGCGGAATATTTAACAATTATTCCTCGAGCCCGAATCCGGTCTCTGATCCAATGGCCCATGAGGCCGAAGGACGAATGGGCTATTGACTCAGAGGACATGAGGGCAAGAGGAATAATTGTTTGAGTAAAATCCAACTATAGCTAGCTGGTCAAAAATATCGAGACAAAACAACTTTAGCTAGTTAAAGCTAGACTTAAATCCTTTTTTGCCGCCAAAAAGCCGGCGCTTTTCGCTACTAGTGGGCTATAACATATAGCCTAGTAGTAGCTCAACCAATCAGAACGCAGCGCTGACAATAGACCACAAGCTGGATTTTACTAAAATCTATTATTTGGCTACCAGTTCCTCGAACGTTGCAGAAATTCAGAGTTTCATTCAGAGTGTATTTTTGCAAGCAAAGTAGCTTTAATAATCTGAAGTCGCTAAGGCTTGATTGCAATAATCCGCGGCCTTCTTCGACCACCTCGAGCAAACCATTGATACTCAACCTAGGCGTATTAACCCCCGCAGAAGACTGGGAGATAATTTTGCCCTTTGGTCTCATGGCCCATGCCAAGACCCGAGTTTGTTGTCCACTTGCTTTAAATTAGTAGTGAAATTGGGCATGTCAAATTTACGGCTTTTTGATGGGCGGAATAATTTAGCAAATGTATGAAAGTCACTCAGGGGAATAATCTATCATTTTGCTCTCTTCTCGAAACGGGTGAGAAGTTCAGAGTTTCAGTGCAGTTTTGCAGGTAAGATAATAACTAAATCCTGTGAAAATGCTGGTCGACTGCATGCGATGTGAGCACTGTGTAAATGCTTTGCACTCTTTTTCTATATAAGAATATATATATATTTTTATTTTGTAAGAATATCGAGGCTGAAATCAGCGAAATTTAAGTATATTTTAAGAATAAACCCAAGGCTGAGATTTTGAAAAGGATTTCATTTTGTGTGTTGAGAATTCAGCTCATGTAAATACGTTACAGTTACGTTTTTGAAACTTAACCATTTAAAATAATTCCCTCTGCGAACGGCAAAACGAGCCATCAAAACGAGAAACCTACACTAACTGTAACTGATACCCCATTGCATTCTAAAATGGAAATGTTATGAGCTATATTTTAAGAATATTATAATAATGTTCAGCGTGGGCCAGAAAAACAACATTCCAAAAGTTATGTAAAACGGAAAGAGTGTAGTTTTTTTACTATTCTCTGTCGCTCATTCCCAACCAGAAAGAAGACAATTTGTTGAATTTAACAGAAAGAAAAAATATTTACAGAGAATTACTCTCCATAATTGCTTTAACAGTCGTTTTAATTTCCGTTCTCTGCCGAAAATAATCACATTCTCTTACCATCTTAAACAAATTACTCAGCGATTCTAAGGTAATATCTTGAAAGTATCTTTTAATATAGCGCGCCGTTTTCTTCAAAATATCTTGAGTATTGACGCAGTTGATGTGTTGTGTAATGTGGCGTAACAAATCATGTGAAATGTATTCGAGGTGAAATCGATTGATCAGTGTTTTTTAATAGTTTTTATTATGATATCCATGTACTACGACATACCACATTGTTACATTTTTAATTCACTACCGCATTGGAACATTTTCTATCCTGATATTATTTTACGACCACGACGTGTATTTTTCCGCCTAGATAGACATGAATTTATTTTCGAAAGACACATCTTTTACCTTAATATCATTTTTCTATAGAGATGCATGGCATTTGTTAAATACTAGTAATTATTTATTGACGTCTTGTTTATGTGGCGTAACATATCATTTGTGAGGTTTTTTATACTATTCTTATGTAACATTTTGCACCTTGAGAATCAATTATTACCACCTTACGAAACATTTTCTTTCTTGATATAAGTTCCCTTCCATGAAAGCTGACTCACTGAGGCTAGTGATCATTACAATCTTAGCAAGCGATTTGGTGGGTTTAACTGCAGTGTGAACACACAAATTCCCGTAAACCGTCATCCTGTGAACAGTCGAATTTACCGTTATTAGACGATGTCGGAAATCACCAGTTTATCCAAGTGAGAAGCAGACTGCGAAAGGAAAATGACTAAAACAACGCTATTAACCTGCGATCAGGCAACAACAACTACAACAACACACTTTATTAGGAAACAGATATATTTACAATTTGAATAGTACCTACCCACAAATAGTTAAAACTGGTCGAGGCGGGTAGGTATGATTAAGTTTAGCCTCCCACGCAGACGTTCTTAGGGGTTTGTCACGCGTTCCTAGTCTGCATGGGAGGCTACATTAAGTTAGACTTGCCGGTTTTTTGCGCCATACATATTTACTTACAATGATTTCAAATAAGCAGCAGTTAAAGATTACAGGAAATAGTAAATTAAAATAATGATAGCAGCAATGAAAAATTTACATTTAATTTACGCGTCGTCTGCCCTTATTAAACCGTAGGCACGGTTTATTTCATATTAGGTATATCTAGAACGGTTTCTGAAGCCAGGGTAAAAAAGTTGCGGATTCGAAAATATCTGGATACGTGTGGACGGGGCCTAAGTGTAACTATAAAGAACGCATTTCGCAAGTTTAGGTGTCGCAGACATCCGATTATTTCAGAGACCGCTTTTTTAGTTGGTATTCGGTTTCGCCTTATGATACCTTTTAAGTCGCAAGACACACTTCACGTCAATAAGGGAACGTTCTCCTTAACTTTCCCTCGTTTCGCTCGCGTGGATTTTAAAGTAATTCTTGCTCGCGTATTTCTACAACGCTGGGGTAAATACGCTTGTACTCTGCGTTAACGCCTTTTCCTGTGTAAAAGGCTATCCTAGCTTAGATAGCAATGCAGATTCGCCAAGTTTAATGCAAGAAATCCGGAGCAACAAATGAAAACTCGAATTCCTTGAATTGAAGAATATTGTACGTCCCATGGGTTGAATTCCCTATAAAAAAAGATGAAAAAAAAAAGTTCAAAGCAAAAGCCTCTATTGTAACCGTTGAAATAATTTAGAAATTCGACAAACCTAGAACTGGCTACCCACTGAGAAAAGCGAGGTTTGTAGTACGGTTTGGTTAAATATTCTTCTCTATACATAACAACAGAACTGACTACCCAAGTGAGGCAGAGTAAGTAAGCGCGTGGCAAGGTTAATAATCTGCTCGACAAATAACAACAGCTCAATAAAGAACTGACTACCCAAGTAAAGCATAACATGTTATTGCCTGCAGTGGTTCATATCTCGAACACATAATCTTTTTTTATATATACGATATATCTAGCCGGATTTATGAAAACCACACCGGTGGGCTCCTGGAGGCCAGACACCTTAAACTGACTCAACTAAAGTGAATATTGTCAAGAAACTCAGCTCTTACCCGTGGTTCTCTTAAGGTGACTCTTTTCTTGGTTCCTGATTAGCAAAAGAAACATTCAAGTCCATCAAAAAGACACTCTGGACTTGTCCATACACTCTAGCTGCATGAAGGCTCAAAATGATAGAGGATGCTTGAGACTTAACCAAGTTCTAAGCAGAGAATTCAAGGTTAAATCACCCCCCCCCCCTCCCCCGCCCCCAGCTTAGCAAGTGCTTGGGGGGAATGCTTTCATTGGCCAATGGGCCTCAAACATTACAATAATTTGACATGACAAACTAAAGGCAGACATGACGAGTGCACTGACTCTCCCAGAGCAAGACTTACGGACGGTACCAAGATTTTGCAGCACCCTCTCCCCCTAGGGATTAACATGGAGGCCCCTTCCCAACCCATGGCGAGCTAGCTCAGGGACTGAGCTTGACAATGGGACTAACCAGGACAGCAAGCCCCCTACGTTTTTTCTCACCGCAGTGACCAGAAACCTGGCTATCGCCAGGTTCCTGTGCGAAAATTCTGGTCCGTTTTGAACGACCACGCGAGTACTTCCCGCAAAATACAAAATCAATGACGAGTCACCGATCGAAATAAGAAAATTCGCCAAGAAAATAGTTCATATTCTTGGCAAGTTATCATTTCATTGATTGTTTATCGTAAGAAATTGCTACACGTCCGAAATGATGATAAAAACTGCAGACTGCGCTATGCTAGTACGTGCGCGCTACACGTGGCAGTATTATAATAAAAACTATAGTTTTACTTACATGAGACTGCATGTTTTATTGTACACAGGATTTTGGCTCGGGTTGTTTTTGCATCATTCCAAAATGAAGCCTGCCATTTATATATTTCTTTCTATGCTATTGGTAGCTGTGACGTCTCTTTCTACAAGGAAAGGTAATTTTTGAAAAAAATTGCACTGTTTGGTATAATTTGCGTCATGTTGTTGTTTTTCCAAACTGATCGCTAACCTTATTTGCAGCCTTGCCTTAAGCCTCATGCTACCTTCAGGTTTGTCTTATTATTAATTTTAATTATACTTATATGTTAGACATGGCCTACAAACGCGGTTACGCAAACTCAGAGAATGCCCTCACCGGCGAAGAGGATTTGATGATGGAAATTTTTGACCGCTGCTGTCCAAAGTGCAGGTCCTGCTTTTACAAATGTCTTGGCGATTTGAGTAAAACAGTCTCCTCTTGTGGAAAAGAGTGTTGTCCTGAATGATGCATCTAAAACATCAATTAAGGTAAACTGGATATTTCTTTGGCACGCGTTGTAATGTAAGCTTCCGCGAAGAAGTACTTAGGGCTTCGTTACGCGCTCCTGAACATTAGCGTGACGAAGCCCTCATTTTATGGGAGGCTGGTTGTAATCATAAGTGGGTGGTGACTACATGGGTTGTGGGAAGGTTGGGTACGAGGTGGTTACTAGAATTATTTCGTGTCTTTCAAAAAGGAAAGCGATCGAAAAGGAGCCTGTGGATGGGTGTACTAAATAGAAAACTCTTATAACCTGCACGATTTTGTAACCTGTACAGAAAAGCTCTCGTTAGGCTTTGATAGATAGTCTTTGCGCAGTTTTGGTAACACACAACTCTAATTACTGGCTTATCACAATTTTTTTGTTTTTTCTGAAACAAAAACAAATACACACAAAACATAGGGATTGTTTTCTGTGCTTAATTTCCATATCCTACAGTAAACAGAAAATCACCATCAAACAACATGATGACAGCAGAAATGGAACACAAGCAGTGATAAACATTATAACTTGCGCATTTTTATGCAAACTTATTTTAGCCTTCTGTATGCTGACCAAGATACAAGTTCTAAATTGACCTTTACAATTATTTGACAACTAGCTATTTGTAATGGTGATGAGGGGTTTGGAACCCAAGATTGAGAAAATCAATTTTAACAGTTAAAATCAAACTCTATGAATGCCATGTAATGAATTTAAATGTCAACTCTTTCAATAACTTTGACACAAAACGTTTTTGTTCATTCTCCAAAATGATGTTAGTTTCATCGCAACATCGAATATTTTAAAGTTACTTCTTAATCTCTTTAACTATTTTATGCTTAATTTATTTTTGTCTTGTTTTTATTTGATCTGGAGCCCGATTGGCGACCGATCTTCGTCATGTCGCAGACAATCGGCTTTTGTCATTGCAACAAAATTGACTCAAACACGGCATGCCTATATATATTTTGGTGGTCGCTAAAATTAATGTATGTGGTGTTTCCCACACAGGCAGGTCCGATCACGGCCGTCAGACCGGATTAAACGGAATCCTGGGTTCAGTTATCCAAAAGGCTCATTTAACCACTAATCTTAATCCAGGTTCCTGTTTCTTTTATTCCAAATCTTTTTTTCTGTTGATTGTTTAACTAGTCCATTCAGTCTCCAAACATCAACTAGTAGGCAAAAGAATTTTCAAAACTATGTTCGTAAGCGTTCAGAATAGAATCGAATTTCTCGCAAATCCTGAGTTTTTTTAATCCTGCTCTGAACAACCAGACCGTGTGGCTTTAGAGGGTTACATTTTAAAACAGCTGTTAACACTCAATACATGTGGTGCACTGATAAGGTATTTAATTTTGTTATTTATAATCTTTATCATTTCATTTCAGTTTCAGGAGATAAGAAGCTACAGCTGAAAGGTTACCATATAGTCATTTTTCAGTCTGTAGTAAAAATCTGCCATTAAATCCAATCATTCATGGACTTCAATGTTTACTTCTATTTACTTCTTAACTACAATCGAGCAAGACATCGCCACCATATACCTGCCCTAATTTCTGAATAGGCGCAAAGCCGTGATGCGTACAAAGCCAAAACGGTGTCAATACGTATTGAAAAGATTTCAGCAGCGCTGTTCGGCAGAAGAGGCAACGACTTAAACGTTGGGAGGGGCATACTTTCCCATAATGGCTTTTTTACGATCGGTGTCGATTATTAGGAAGGCCTGGAATGATAGATCATTGGTTTGTGCTCCGAATACACTTTGATCAGTGATCAGGGCCCTTTTTATGCTGACCTGTCAGGGGGACAAGAGATTTGTTCTCCATCCCTGATTATTGAGAAAGGTGCATGTCTGCGAAGTTGAAAGCAACTGTCTCCCCCCCCCCCCAGATTCTGTACGGGTGGACGGGCGCCTACTTCGACGTTATCACTTAAGTTTCTCTTGATTTCCATTTTTTATTCCGATTGAGACTCGACTATTACAGAAACGAATTATTACAGGAATCGACCAATAAATGTCCTACTGAATTCCAAAATGTTTTATAGAATTCTGCAATTAGACCATCCTCGCCTGGAGATTTACAGTTTTCAAAGGATTGAAGGCAATCGAAGCATTCCTTAACTCTTAACTTTCCTTCGCAGGCACCTTTCATATCTAATGTTAGTTTCTAAATTCCTGGTGCCTGAAAAAAAGTAGGATCAGCGACTTCCTCTTCATCATTAGAGGCATATAAGCCAGAGTAAAAGTTTTCAATTTCTGCCATGATATTCTTTTGG
>CALNXK010000179.1:415000-467500 GCA_942486035.1 Porites lobata | reverse complement strand
TTGTATTTATTCATCCTTTTTTTGATATTTCAGTTTCTTTAAGTATTAAAGCCTTAAAGTTCATCGTGTTATTGTAGTTTCCCATTGCATGCTATCCTTCACTTTAAACTGTAACATCGTAGCTACTTTACCAGGTTATCATGATGCAAGACTCAAAAGAAGAAGGGCCGTGCCTTTCGAAATTAAGTATTCATGGGAAAAAAAATTCCCAACTGTAAAATCAGCCTTGTTTTCTCCGTTGTTCATCTGAGCTGATTAAATCTTCTATTGGGACCGGTTCTTCCACTGAGTAACATAGTTCCGTGCTACCAAAAGTAAATTACAAATTTGGATTCCTTTTTGGGCTTTGTTCTATCTTTTCAAAAAAATCTCAGGTACCAGTAATCGCGAAGATTCTAGCCTCACACTTCCTTTGACTAGCCAGTTCTTTGAGACGTGAACTCTTCGTCCTCGTTCAATATGAAATTCTAAAAAGACAGTAAGAAAAATTATCTTTTAAGCCTCCTGTCTAATATCTTGCATATTCTTTTTTTGTGTAGTTACATTAATTCTTTTTCTGAGATAAGGTTTAGAACCGCCTCTAAACACCGTGACATCTTGAAATTATAATTAGACCAACGTATAAAGAGGCCTAGAAGGTTCTGTTTTTTCCCTTTTTCAGTTTGGTCATTTTCTGAGCCTTTCTCATTACGGGTACAAGAGAAAAGTTTTAAGTGAAGGAGTTAGCATGTGGTCGAGTAGAATCCTCTCTAATATCTTGAAATATTCTTTTATTGTGTTAAGTTACATAAATTCTTTTTCTGAGATAAGGTTTAAAATCCCCTCTAAACACCATGACATCTTAACATTAATTAGACCAACGTAAAGAAGCCTAGAATGTAATTATTATTATTATTATTAATTTTTTTTTTTTCACTTTGGTCATGTTTTGAGCCTCTCTCCTTACGGGTACAAGCAAAAAGTTTTATGTGAAGGAGTTAGCATGGGGTCGACGTAGAATAAGGGTGAACGCCATGTGTATTTTTAGAAGATGCAGATATTACTTGCGTCAGAAGCAGGTACAAGTTGTCTTTTTCGATTTGTTTTGCGTTTGGCTAATAAATGAATAGTCGAGAAGGATTATTCACTTAACTTGGAACGAAAAGGTATTTATTCTCCCCAAGAATAAAACAATTTTGAAACTAAAATACTGTCATTATTGTAATATATCCGATCAAAAATGGGCAAATAAATTATCTTTGATATCGAAGTTAATTAGCAAAACCTACCTTTTACGTTTCAAGAGATCTTAAGAATGGTGCTTAGCTTAGCTCATTCCAGAAAGTGTTGACTTCAGTTTCGCAAAAAAAGAGGAAATGTTTCAATGTCTCTAATTCTTCAATCAGCTAAACCAAATTTAAACAGCATGGCGTTTGTATAACACATTTTTGAAGTATTTTGTACTAAAACTATTTTAACTTTGTGTCCAGGGTTATTTTAAGGTAATGAGTTACAAGTTCTTTTAGCTACAATAGGCGAAGCAGACTCCGCCGATGTCACTTTGTTAAGGAGACTAGCAATAAAACGCAATATCAGTATAACAAAACTGACTTCTTGTCTGCAGTATAACTGTTTATCTGCGGCCAGGTGTTACCCAACGACTGGCAGTTGAAAACATGTACATGAAAACAAACAGTCACGTTGTGCTTGCTTGATCTATAAGACAGTTTTGTTCTTAAAATGGAATAACATCACATAGTGTCTTCTAAGCCCTGCGACTCATTGTGTCTTTATTGATACTTTTAACAGGCTAGTAATTAGTCCTCCCAGCATTTTTAATGCAGAAACTCTCTTAATACAAAGCCTGAAACTGTACCTTTTGACAAAAACCTCAAAAAAATGCCAAAGAAGAGAAAAATAATATGAGAAATAAGCAATAAGAAAGCTCAAAAAATTATGGTTAATTCTATTTAGGGCCATGAACTTTTTCTGTGCACATCGAGCAACGTCGGAATTTTACAGGTAAGCTTAGTGAAACATGAAAACAGGGTACCTGAAGTCAAGTGCTTAATGTTGTCCAGTGTAAAGCTTGTACTGAACAAGTGCCACTGGAGATTTTCAAGTACCCTCGAGCGAATTGTTAAAAAAAAACCTCTACAGAAAGCGAAATAAATTCAATCTGCAGTTTTCAAGGACCGCACGGGTGATATAAATCCTTAACTTCCCGACCCCATGCTGACTTTAAGACCAGTACCCGCAACTGAAGAAATAAGTTTAGTAATGACCAAATGTAAAAACAAAAATCTTTCAACGCCTCATGCGAAGTTCACGAGTAATTACGTCCTTTTTCCTATTTTGCCTAGTGTAGCTCAGTAAATTACGTCAAGCTGACTTTAAGCCTTATCACAGATCAAATATGATAGAAAAAGGCAAAGATACTTACCATATGGATTAACAAAAATACAATAAAGATTCAAAAGCATGGCTACAGCCGTAATAAATAATTTCCATGAGCAAGCTTAATTCTGACATTTTAGACAAACATGTTCAGAAAACAAACAACTGAAAGAAACGTTAATTTGTTACAAAATATTCGTGGCCTTTATGCCACTCCAAAAATTAGTTATGTCATCTTAAAGGCAAAATTCGAAACAACTGATTAGGCAGACTAAAGTTAACTTGAACATATACAGCCTAAACGCCAAATTTACTGAACTTTCGGGTACGGAGAATTTACGGACATAACAGACGCTTTCAAGAGCAAACATTTCCCGTATTCCAGATCCAGATTACCTTACATGATGTGGATTCTCGCAACATCACATGTTTGCACCCGAGTTCTGAAAGCTACATCGACGAAATAACAACAGTTTTATCCTTTTAGGGAACCTTTACTACCACCTTTTAGTAGAACCATGCATCAGAGAATTTCTTAGTCATCACGCCTCAAAATGATCGTAGTCGATGGGTAATTTTTAGAGACGGCTGGAATTTAGTGGGGAATTTTTGAGACTGTGGTTTGCTCCACTGTACTTGAGATTAATACCTGCTAAAAAGACGCCAAAGACGATGGCTGAGCTTCAAGTTTATATTGCAGGGTGAAAAATTCTAGAAAAATATTTGCTCTTATTTCCCCTCTTGCACGAACTAGTGAGAAAAATCTATTAGTTTGAGAAAAAAACAATAAAAAATTAATACAATTTAATCATTTCAGATGTAAGAAAGGCAGAAATGGAAGTGACCAATAGAGGAACGCAACTTGTCACTCTGACTTGTGACTTTCCAGTTAAGTGGATAAAAAAATTCGAAAACAGCCTATCCGCTCGTTGCACGAAGCATTCGACACTCTACACTACGTGTCACTCAATGAGCAGTGCTGTCAACCGTTTAAGGGATCGGAATAAACAAGAATTTTATAGATTTCAACCAACGTCTCAAGACAATATTATCCAAGGTAACTACATTCTTTTTTTCTTTGTTACAAGATAATCTCATAGATTTAAGAGGGAATTCCCCTGCCCCTTATTCCGGTGAGTGCATGTATTCGTACAACAAAATAATGTAATATCGGTTACCGACTATAATACTGTAATCGTTATGTTAAATAATAACCGTACATTATCTCTGAAAATCACAATGTGGATGACTTGAGTTAAATTTTAAAGAAAAAATATTCAGCGTAAATGCTGAAACTAAGTGAAGCGTCTCAGTGGAATGTAATAAAAATAGACGTAAAAATATATATTTTTAAAATTCGTTACACGTGAAAGAAGATAACCGAAAAAAATATTCTCGCCCAAGAGATCGCTCACAGTTAAGGCTATGTATGAGCGAATCGAAGTTTACCACCAAACAAAAAGTAAGTCGAAGAAAACTGTCCCCTTCATGACATTCCTATTTTTAAACAGGTCGTATAATGAAGACTCTGTTATTTGCGTCACTTTTGATGTTTTGCGGTTCTGCACATGGGACAGTTTTCGGCAGTGGACCCGTCCGTAAGTTTTACTGTTTTTCTTACGTTTCATCAACGGGAAATATTTGCCCGTTCCTACACCAAACCTTTGTTGTCAAATGAGAGCGAATTTCGTTGGGTTTGGTCAAGTGACAAGAGTATAAGGTAAAGAAACCAGATTTTTCACCTAGATGGAAGCCTCTTTTCTCAGCAGTAAAGTCTTGTAAACCTGATTAAAAGTAAAAATAGGCAACTGCAGGCTTCAAATGATTGAACTTGGCAGGCTAAATGTTCTCTCTTCTAAACTATTCCCCCATTCATAGGCCCTTATCTCCTAATTCCAGGTGATTCATTCTTTTCACTTAACAGTCTACAAAGTCAAGATTAAAACAGATTCCGAGCTTGGCGCTGGCACGGATGCAAATGTTGATTTCTTAATAACTGGTCTTTTGGTTCGTAATGGTGCACATCACGTTTCAACAACTGCTGTTAAGCTGGACAACCCTGATCATGATGACTTTGAGAGGGGAAAGTAAGCATTTACTTATCTTGAGTTAGTATGAAATTTAGGAAACCATAAATGTTTGAAAATTTTTATGACGATTAGGAAGTTTAGACTTTCTTCCAATAGCAAAACGCAACTTCAGATGTCTAAAACTCGAAAAAAATTCTTAATACACGCTTTGAACGATGTTTGTGGGTTGGGGGAGGGGCTGGGCATTTGTGATGTCAAGAGAGAATGATCTAAGAGAGAGAATCCCCCCATACATGACCCTCTTCCCATGAAAATTATTTTCAATCTATTCTTGGCTCTGTGTCATACTGCGTGGTTATTTTAAGGACGCCATCTTATTGGTCGGTTAGAGTGGCGTCATGTAATTTTAAACTTGGCGGGCAGTTCATTTCATTGCCGATCACGCACAGCAAGCGAAATGACGTGCAAACTTGATATTACTTACGTCCACGAGTCAAAAGATTTATATGGGGAATAATCTGGCCAGAGTAGCTGACAAAGAAGAAAACGGTCCTGGCTTGAGGGAGTTCGCCGAAGAAAGCGGATCCGATTCGGCGAAAACTGAACGTTAATTCCTAGTTTAAAAAAATGGCTAAAACATGCTTACCTCCATCGCTCCATCGATGTTAAGTTCATCTTCGATATTGCACGTTTACGGTTGTTCAGCTCCGCAAATATTCTTCAAATAGCAGACGTCACACTTTGAGTTGCTTCTTGCTGTTCTTGCTATGTTTTTATAATAAGCTATTTTATTGCCTAGTTCTAACTCTTGAAACGAGTGAAATGTCCGCCATTTTCAAGTTCACAACCAAAACAACTCAACCTTGTCCCCAGGTCTTCTCTGTTAACGGTGCATTAACCTGCAAGAACGCTGCATTTTTGGCGTCATTTCCTCGCTAAACACAAAATTCTTCCAAATTTGGTCATCAGTAACTGGTTATGGTGAATTAAACGTGTGCTTTTAGCCAATCAGAGTCGGGGGAATATTTTGAATGAATAATAAATAAAAGATGTTGCACTGTGGAGCGAAGGTATCAATTTTATTTTCGAGTGCAAAACAATATTTTACGAACGAGCGCAGCGAGTGCGTAAAATATTGTTTTTGCCACGAGAAAATAAAATTCATATCTTCAAGCCGCCGTGTAATGTTCTTTTTATTATATAGACAAAAAGACATCGATAAAATAATAGATTTTTATTCGCCAAAAAGTAATTGTGACGGCCCAAATTTACAGTACAGCAATATAAGACATTGTTTACAATAATCTTGAGAAATAACACTGAGCTGAATAGGGCTGTACTGACAAAATATAAGTAAAGCTTTGAAAACTGTGTAATTAAAATTCAAAGGACGCAAGACGCCTACAAATTTTGGACGGAAATTACCGAAATTACGCCATCGATAAACTCACGTGAGAGACTATGGAAAATACACCATTCGAGTCCCGGATGTAGTTTTTATGAATTTTACGAGTGGTATATTTAACAATTATTCCACGAGGGCGCGTTGGATATGACACGATAGATAGCCAACGAGGCACGTAGCGCCGAGTTGGCTATAATCATCTCATATCCAACAAGCGCGAGTGGAATAATTGTTTTATTAAAAACGCCCACAAAATCCCGTTGAATCTCCCCGGCTAGAACAAACCGGAAAAGACAAGGGAGTTCCGCTATTCACATGTCACACGTCTATCAAAACTGTCAACGCGCGAACGGACTCTCCTGGACTGCATGAATGAAAAAATCAAAACATTGTAGCGATGAACATTAGTTTTTAAAAACTCATCGGGATTCTAGGATTTTACACAGCAGGACAGCTAAAAAAACCTGGCAGATAATGTAAAGGAAAAGAATTTTTAAGTGACAGCCGTCGAAATCACTGTGAATTTGGATTTTCGGTGCAGTTATAAAAGTAAGAACGAGGGAGAAAAACTATTGCCTCGGTCCCTTGTTATGAAGTTGTTTGAAGCCACAAGCTGGTTTTGCTGAACAAGAAAAGAAGCTATACTGCCGCCTCGATTGCTCTAGTGAATGGCTGCATAGCCTGTATTTGTAGCTGGTTACTTGTGATTTATATTCTTGATGTCGGATAAACAAGCCGCAGTTATCTATATTGGCGAGTGACTCGATCGGCGAATGGCTTCGCGATCATGAAGAAACAACACTTGTCTTCTTTCGTAACTGGTCAAGGTACTTTAGTTCCATGTGTTTTCATGTGTTTTTCGACAAACTTTCAAACAAGCTCTTGTGGCTTTTTTGTTCGTTTTTGTCTTTTTTCTTTCGTTGAAATTGCATTTCTAGTATTCTAAGAAATGAATTAAAACAATTTGCTTCGGGCGCCGTTCTATACTTCGCGAAAAAAAATCTCAGCTAGCTTCCAATTTTAAACTGACGCGTACACCGACCATATATTGAAAGCATGGTATAAAAACTGTTATTTGTTCCAGCCTGGATAGCTTTGACGTAAGAGGCATAGATGTTGGGAGCATGCTATTTGTGAGTCTGAAACAAGACAACGCTGGATCTCATTGGCCTTGGAGACTGGATTGGGTGAGAATAATAAGCGCTTACCATTTGCTGGATGTACAGGGGGCACTCATCAAAGTTTTATAGGGGAGGCTCCGGCCTGGTCCGACACTGCATCCATCTTGTCTACAGTTATTATGTATAATCATTTTATTGGGAATAAACCACTCGCGTGAAAACTCACTAATGCTACTTAATATGATATTTCAGGGTATGATTTTTTTCAGGCCTCAGTTATATCTATATAAAATTCCGCTGAGAGCTTTGCCGGGCTGGCTTCTTGTAGACTACATAAGAATTTTACCCATAGTGTCAATAAGTAATTACGTTTATGAATAACATGAAATCAGTTCTGACGCGAAAAGGAAAACTGATATATATTTTTTTTCTTTTTAATGAATTTAAATTGTCACATGTGTCACGATATTTTATTGAATTGTTGTTAATAAGGAGTTACATTACTCGACATTTTTTTTTTACTTCATTCCAGGTTGAAGTGAAGAAGATGAATGCAGACGGCACAGTTGATCAAGAAAAAAAATTCTATTACGAAAAATATCTACCTAAATATGAGTGGGTGGACATGTCTCGCACCTCACGAATTAAATATACCTGGTAAAATTCGAATTTTATGGTGTTGATATAGTTTTAAAAGGAATTCAGCTTAGCATCAGTCGTGGAGATTTACGAAAATGGCTGACGGTATAACAATCATATATGCTTAAATCAGTATTTACGAATCTTGTCTACTTAACCCTAACTACGAAGCGCATTGCCAGGGCTGAGCTCTGTTTGCTGGAAGCGGCATAAAAGGTGTAACAATATTTTTGCCCTATTTTGGCCACAATTGTGGCCGTTTATTTGATAACAATTAATCCAAATTACATGAAATCTAGAGATATTGATTTATAATCAGTAAAGGTGAGGGCAAACCCGCCACCTGAACCAAGTGAGCCCCCTTGTTATATGTCTCATAGCCACCCCTTAGGGAGGGGAGGGTGGGGAAAACCTTTTCCTGTTGAAGCTGAAGAAAAAGAGGCCCACAAACAGGCCTGCACTGAGTTAAATATTCACTAATCAAGGTCAAGTAACATATTAACTCCCTTAGCTACATGTAGCTGCATAAAATCATTTATTCTCCTCTGGAATAAATTTCCTTTCTGACTTCTTCCCATTCATTAAATTATATCAGACTTACAAGGGCGCGGACTCTTATCGTACCTACAATGTTAAAATACCTCCGTTTTTTGCTATCATTTATTGTGAAATGACACCACCTTTATTGTGAGTTAAATGCGTTTTGTTTGACACTTTGATAACCTAAATATTATCAACTGCGCAAAGACATACCCTGGGTGCCGCACGCGAGCAAAACCTCTCGTACCCAGGGTCGCAAAGACATTCATTCCATCATTTTTCGTATTTATACAGGACTGATGCAACGCAGCAAGATGACGAGTCTGGGAGTGGAGAGTAACCATCACTAGCTTAATTGCCTTCACTTATGATCACTGCGACAGAGGAAAACGTTACAATTAACAGTCGAGAATAGTTTAGGCCCGAACCTATTTATATAGGTGTTGGCTATGTTTCTGAATCGCGTTTTTCAGCAAGAACAATTTGACCAATTTCTGTGATTTCTGGCATCCTTAATAAAGAATAGTGGAATTTGAAGAAAATGTTATTTATTCTCTTGTAAGTATGAAAACCTTTGAGATATCAGCATATATTTAAATCTGCTTTTTTACGAAACATGCAAATGATAAATCCTACGACAGATTTTCCCCTAACTTCAGCAAATAAGCCTCAGAGCTTATAGTTTTATACCTGCAAGTTTGAAGTCATGACCGATCGTGACCATATACTTCGCTGCACAAAAACAAATTTGACCTTAAATGCTACGCCAACATTTTTTTTATGAAAGTTGACGCACAAATAGAGCAAGACTGCCGAAGGACTATCTCCTATCTGAAATGATATTCTTACCCAAAGCTTTTTATAACATAACAAAAGTAAAGCGCGCGCTCTCATTGGTCAGTTAGCCATCTGCCATTTTCAAGTTGGTGCACGCCAAGAAACTGAGCCTAGCGTGGTAAAATTGAGGCAAATTCTCCTCTCCTGTCAGTTTAAAATGCATCGATGAAATGTACAAATGAAACGGTGAAAGTTGAAGAAAATACTTAGTTGTCCATTTGAAGAAAATTAGAGTCAAAAGATCAAGCGACAAATTTGTCCTGGAGATATTTATCACTGTCTTCTTGGCGGCTCGGAGCTCAGAGGAAAAACCGATTGAGCAAAGTTTTAAGACCGAGATTTAAGGTACATTTTAAGTGTTTTAATAGAAGAGAAAGTCTGTATAGAAATGAAAGTTTATCAGTTACCATTGTGTTATTGTTGTTTACAATGTAAATCAAGTTGATGTTAAATTCAAGCCAATGTTTTAGGAAACGCGCTCAGATTGTGCAGCTTTCATCGCATCGTGCTTAGCAACCTCCTGCGTGCATTCATAACTCGATAATCGCACGTTGCAAGTTAACCATTTCTTACTTATTGCAAGAAACTGAGTAATCAGAGACGCAGACTGCGGAGTATTGTTTTCATTGATGCAAATAAGAACGTGACAACAATAGTCCCTTTGTTTTCTAACCCTGAAAACAATAGTCCACAGTCAGTCCGCAGTCTGCATTTTATCTGCCCGATCAGAAACCTCCGGCGAATATAGTAAACACTACAAGAAGAACAACTTTATGCTGAATGCGCTGTGGGATTAAAGAACTTCCATTTATCAAAGTTACTGTGTATTTGCCCTCTTCTTTTCGAAAAAGATCTAAAAAAAAAGAAGCAAAATATAGCATCTACGGAGATCTCCTTCCAGTTTTTAGCACCGAAAGTTCCTGTTTTGAGGAAAAATAAAGCCACCAGGCAACTCCAGTACTTCGAACCATTCATTTTTCAGCATCAATAAAAACCCTTGTATTTGTTAATCTATTCAATTTAGACGGGAAGTTTGCCACTTGGGGGTAAAGATGAATTAAAATTTGACAATCGTCTTATTCTTCCCATCATCCCAAACAGCAAACTGCCCATGCCAATTTGATGACAACTCTAAAAAGTTTAAAGAAACCACCAAGTACAAGCACAGGTAACCCAGGCTCCGTGATATTACCACTGTACGGTTCCAGTAAAATTACAGTGTTTGTATGGGGTAAAAAGACAATCCTAAAATTTGTAGGAAATACTACATAAACGTTAATGAAACTTACTCTGCAGTTAGTTGTTGTTTTCCTTAATGCTCAAACGAATTTTTCGTGATAATTTGCTCCAATTCACCCTCTATATTATAATTATAATACACAAGTTAGGAGGCACGAGATGGCATCTCGGCCGCCGTGCAAGCATAAGGCTTAAAAGAAATTCACTTTTATCCCACAACTGATCACTACGGCACCACGACTCTTAAAATAATGTAATATTCATTGATGTTGTCAGTATGGTTTTGTCATTCTGTTTGGTTATAGTGCAGAGGAAAAATAGAATCCAATCATTTCTAATGTCAAATGTCGCAGGGAATATTCTGCATTTGTCGGTGAACTGACACCAGATCTTAGGCGGCCAAACGCGGCGGAATATTATAATCTCTAATACTCTCTTTACATAAGTACTTTAAGCAACGACTACACATTTTTGTCAGGCCTTTGTTGTAAGTTCTACTCACCAGTTCTACTCACCAAGCCCAACCCAGCGTCCTCCTTCTATTTTACAAAAGCTGACAGGGATATACAGCTCCATTACGTTCAAATAGCGTGGTCTTTCGATAAATTCCAATTCGATTGTAGTGAAAATACTGCAAACAGATCCTGGTACGGGTAAAACCACAATACTTCAAGTCGTGAAAATGATCGTCTCTGCCTCGTATGTTGTAGCTATAGTAACATGTACTGTCAACGCTATTATGTCGCCAGCAGTGGTTGGAAATGCTCTGATTTTGATGGCAATTTGGAAGAACCAGTTACTCCGAACTACTTCTTACATTCTTCTTGGTGGATTGGCGATCACTGACCTTTTCACTGGGCTCATAGTACTGCCATTTCCAGTCCTTGTTGGCTTGTTAGCTTAATTGGTAGAGCACTGCACTGGTATCGCAGAGATCAAGGGTTCGAATCCCGTACAAGCCTGAATTTATTAATAATAATTTATTATTATTTTTTTTTTCAGGCTTTCTTTTCGCAACTGCAAAAGTTGCGTATATAACTGCGATGATCATTCTTCATTAAATTATTCACTCCGCCCTTCACATATATGATTTTCATATATTAATAACTTCGTCATAAATATTCCGTTCCCACCAAAAACAAATTTACGCCAACCAACCCATAATTTTGGTCAACCAGCAATCCACATTGCTAAGTACGAGAAATTTGTGATAGCAATTCTCTATAGTTTGAGATTCTTTGCTGTGTTATCTCTAATCTGCTGGTCACCGTCATTCTCATTTTCATTTTAATTCACTTCAAACTTCAGAAACTCATCTGTTATTTAAACTTATTAGAAGAGAAAATTAAGTTTTTGGTCTGCGAACAGTAGAGGGACGACTCGAGTGTTCTTACTTGTGCGCGCTAATTTGCGCGTTCAATTATTCTTTACAAAAAAATACCTTCTCAGAATAAGTACAGCAGCTTTCCTTCTAAACATACCTTCTCTCAGTACTGAGAGTTAAAACTTCTTCGAAATGAATTAAAAACAACAGTTTTTTCTCACACTAAAGAAAGGTCATAAACCCGAAACGTTCGTGTTTTTTTGAAAACATCTGACACTTTTTGATATTTCTTTACCAAGTATCACCTTATCAGCTATTCCAGTAGAAATTGGCGACGCCGGCAATCTGCTTTGAGCGCCTCCTATACTAACCACACTAGAATTGACTAACACGTTGAAAATGTTAAAATAAATATTGGCTCATGCTTCAGCTGTGCTTAGCATATGGACATGTGACGCACTTGGGAAGCTTGGAAATCACTCAAAAGGCTAGGGGTACCTCCTTTCCTTCACTATACATAACCTAGGCATAAACCAATTGTTAACTAGAGGACCACTGAAGTCTCGCTTCTCATGACCCCAGGGATCATTGCGATTTTAACGTTTGTCCCCATTCTCTTTTGGAGATCATTATTTCTCTAACCCCTCCACTTTGGGTCAGTTACTGATATATGGAAAAGCACATTTCATCAAATGATATCATAAAGTGACACGGACTTACAAGGTTGTCTGATATACTTTATTTAATTATTTTCTTATTCACTAAAACAGATTTATAAATGTGTAAGAGATGGTATGAGCTTACAAAGTGAGAATAAGGTACACGCAGAATAGATACACCATTACTGAGGCATGATGCAAGCATTACAAAGGACCACCTGTCCCGTTGTACGTACGAGTTCCTTGCATGGGGAATTTGTTGTATGGTACACAAGGTCAAGCTCATACCTTGAAAAACCTTTGAAACTGCTAGATTGCTTTTGTTGTTGTTGTTGTTGTGATCGTTGTTTTCCCAGGATCAAAGCTTCTATGTCATCCTAATCAAAGAGTTTATGTTGGTTATGCACTGTTTTCGTATAAGCGAATTGCACATACCGGTAAATAACATTGGCACCACATATTGGCTCCCCAATACTACACGAACGGAAGAGTAAAATGCAGTATACTCATTATGTATCTAACTGGCTTTCCTGTAGCTTACTATGTGCTCTTGGCGACGTCTTGGGAGCCTATGGTAAATATATCTGGGTGAAAGATATACCCGTAAATTTCCATTCTGCAAATCTTAAGACGGTGTTCTATTCATTGCCATCGTTGAATGACACTTTTCGACTATTTTTCAGTGCAAAAACTGCAACTACATCTAAATTTAAGTAGATTCATCAATATCCCCAATGCCGGTGGATAGCTTGTTCAGTATATTTAACTTGTTTCTCAGATGAACCACATTAACGAACAAAACAAAGAAGCTGGAACGAGTGATAGAGTTGTGTTTCGTTCTCATGAGTTATGACAGTACAGTCTGCATCTGCGTATAGCATACCATGAGCTGACTCCGTAAGCCTTCATTTTTTCTCTTTACTGACTATAGAAGTTAATGTTTTCTACCCAGTGGAGGGTTTACGCTTTTCAAGCGAGGAATTCCACCTCGACGGGATGGTGTATGTTCTGGAAACAGATATGAAAAACAAAGTTATTTTCACTGAGTTGATGCCAAAATGAAAATGAACCTTTATACCATATATAAATTTGACTTTAAGCAGTAATTAAAGAGGCAATGGTTTCGTCGGGATTGTCGCTCTTCCCAATTTAAAGATAAAAAGAGCACGATTCTCCAGACCACAATGTAACCCCCGGTCGGTTGTTAACTTATCACTCGTTTCTTTGTGATTTTACCGCGGGTTCGAAATTAGGTCAATCCCTCAGGAGGTCGCGGGTTCGATTGCCGATTCTCGGACCCATACTCAGGGTCTTAAAATAACTGAGAAATGAAGGTACTCCCTTTGCACTGCAAGCGGCTAGCCCTTCCGTGGCTCGGATGATCTCCAGTAGGAGAGGTAAAAATGGTGTCCCAAATACATTGACACTCAAACAAAGTGCATTTTAGAGCTATGTCAAACACAATACCCATAATATGGGTTATTGACCAAGCTTGTTCAATCAAGATTGCTAGATGCTGACCGTCTCCGTCCGTCCATAACAATGCTAAAAAAACGAGCCTGAATATCCAGCCATCTTGACCGAACAAGCTTGGCCAATAAAAGATTATTATATGGCCAAAAAGCCCTCTTTTTCTTAAGGAAATCCCCAGCGGGCAAGGTGCAGCCATCCTGTCCGCTCTGGTAGCCAATCATAACACAAGATTCGCTTTATCTTGTCCACACATGATAAACAACTCACTTGTGAACTTATACACCTCCATACTCCAGGGACCTCCTCGTCCATCCGCCTGACACGCCCTAGAGGCCCCATACATGTTGTATGTCTGTAGAATATCCTTCCCACCTAAACATTGGCCACCATTTTCTAAGGCAAAGGCTGGAAATCCTTGAACTTTGGCTATTGTGGCGCATTTCTTAATGGGAAATTTTCGCGCTTTGTAATCGTTTCCATCCAACATTGGAAATATTCCCTCCAGGCTTGGTAAAGCCCTCTCAGGCTGGTCTCTCCAGCAACCGATACTAAAATAACCTGGCGAGAAAAAAAGATGCTGAGCTTTACTTTAACTAAAAGCTTTCAGTACTCGGTTGTTCGACTGTTTTACGACAGAATACTGAGTATATCTTAAAGTTTTTGCAAAGTTCACCCATGTTGGGATTTTTACAGTTGAAGCTTCTTTCTGGATAAGCTTACGAGTAAATTGCACTTTAAAGAAATATACATGGCGTACACACTTTTTCCTCCTGCTTTCAGATAACGATACACTGCTACAAGTACCTGAAAAATGGTTTACTTAGATATCAGAGGCTGTGCCTCAACAACCACACTGGAAGCATATATACTTTTGACATTTAGAAAAGATGTTAGTTAAAGGATAAATTTACCGTTTCACGTAGCTCATCAAATTTGACCCTAAACTAACAGAAATTAAAGGTGGTCGAGCAGTTCACGCCCAGAACTCAAGTACTAACGTTGTGTTTTTTCCTCACGTTTGAAACTTTGCTTGACATATTCGCTCTTCACCTGCGAGTACAGCGGACACTGCTGAAGGTTACCCTGCCATGGCATCGCGTTCCATCCAGGGAGTGTGGTAATATTCTTGGGTGTTTTATCTTAAAGAATTCGGGTTCAACTCCGTCGAGTGGACCTTTCTACCCTTGTGCGCCTTAATGTTTACCAATACAAATAGCCCTTAAACTGACATCGTTTAAGGTGTTATAACTCATTTTCCATACTCATAAAAAATACAGCCCTGGTGATGCCCATTATTCCATTATTTCACGGACATTTGTCACACAAAATACTACTATAACTTATTGCAAGTTAAAAGTGTTGAAAATTACGCTCGATACTGACCTGGAGGGTGAAAAACTCTTCTTGATCCATCTGTCAGAGATAAACAAGCCTTTTTTACGATTACCATGTAGGGCTATAGCTTTAATCTGAATTGTGCCAGATCATGCTTTTGATTGAAAGTTTCTCCAATAACATTATAAGATGGAGCTTCCTTTGTGCTTCGATATAAAAGATATTTTTTTAGCATTCTTTCATTTTTGCAGGAGTTACATCTGAAAATAAAATGCCGTCCTAGAGTCCTATCTAATTACTGCAGTTTGCGGTCGGATTCGCTCTCCGTATTATGACCAACACCTTATTTTCAGACAACTGTATAAGGGGTGACGAATGGTCTTTGCGAGCATCCGCGAGCATGCCGAGCACTGCGATTTTTTTGCGAGCACGAGCAGAAATAAAAAATTTGCTTTGCGAGCAGCGAGCAGTTTAGAGAGTACAACTCGCGAGCAGCGAGCACTTCTTATATTTTCCGCTTGCAGCAATCCATATGGAAATCCTTTTCTTTAAAATAAAACAGAAAATATTTTAAAACGGGGTTTTACTTTAGAGCGCACCAAGTTCTTTGAAGATGAGTTTGAGTGACACCTTATCGAGATCTAACCAATTACAGCCGCGTTTGATGCCAAATGACGTCACATTTCCGCTTTACTTCATATCATGCACGTGTTCGTACGGATCAGAAAGCAAAGGACGCAAGAAAAACAACCATATGGAACAACCATATATAGCTAGATTAGCTAATTTATTATTTATCGTTGTCATTTATGGCGTTCATTTCCACTGAACTTGATAGCCATATTTATAGGAATTAAGCATCATACAGAGTTACATTTACTTTAACCCAAAGTTGCTTGTGCGCAACTGCAAAAATTTTGGGAGCACGAACAAGCGAGCACTCGTTTAAAATTTTGCGAGCAAATCGAGCAAAGGTACAATTTTGCGAGTAGTTAAAAATTTTAATGGACCATTCATCACCCCTTGTATAATTACAGCGTAATTTTTTTTGGAGAGCTGGTGGAGTCGGGTTTCCTTGTACTTTTTCAAACCCCCAAAACAAAGTGCCACAAGAATGTTTTAACTAGTGTAGGTATAAAGGGAAAGTATTCTCTTACTGAGTGGTCGAGAGGGATGGAATTTCCTATCTCTTGAATTATCCACAGGCGCTGAAATACAGTATAACAGAAAATTCCTATATCAATTCCAAGACAAAAAGAGGATCACCCCGGGTATGGATATTATCTAAAAAAAAAACAGTATTCTTAAAACTACTGTTTACTTTAATTTGTTAACCTTAGTTTTTTAGCCGGTTAGTCATCTTTTTGCATCGATTTATTGGACCTCACTGCGATATCTTTGGTCAACTTCTTTAATGGAACTTTTTTAAGCATTTTCTCAGTTTGACATTACTTGCTTATAATTGTAATATCAATAACTTCTCAGTAATGCCACATATTGGCTCCCCAATACTACACGAACGGAAGAGTAAAATGCAATATTCTCATTATGTATCTGACTTTCCTTCCTGTAGCTTACTAGGTACTCTTGGCGACGTCTTGGTAGTCTATGGTAAATATATCTGGGTGAACGATATACCTGTGAATTTCGATTCCGCAAATCTTTTCAGAGTGTTCTATTCATCGCCATAGTTGAATGACACTTTTCGACTATTTTTCAGTGCAAAATACCAACGAAGCCCTTGATCAATCTTTAGTAAGGTTTTTTGGCCTGTGTTTTTACTTTCTCCTCTATTTATTTTACCTTTGATCAAAACGTTTTCCCCGGAAACGTAGAACTGCGAAGGCAACAGCGAACGAGCACGGGAAATGGGAAGTTCCCGTTTCCCGTTACATCATTGCATCGATGAGAACAAGACTCTTCAAATTGAAGAAATCTGCTGTCAAACCTGGATTTAGCAACTGAGGTAACAAAAATAAAGTTGCAAGCAAACCTTAGGGCACTTCTATGCTCTAATTACCTTACTTGTATCGCGCGATAGAAGTTAGGTATACCTGGTAATATTTGTGCCAAGTTGTTCAGCTGAAGTGGATTAAGTAGGCGCTGGCCTCCTGGTGTTTTTATTACTTTTGGTCTTAAAGGTACACTCAAGTGTGGAGCTGCATGTAAATTAAAACACATCTTTAACATGTGGAGATTTAGCGGTAGTGGACGCGGGATGATGAGATTAAGCTAATTACATTTACAACTGAACAACCGGCAGAGAAAACCAAGCGATAAATTTTCCCGCCATTTTTCACTTTTGCCGTTTGTTGTTGCTGTTTTGTGAACGCGAAGAAGTTGGTTTTCACGTTCTCAAAAATACTTCAGTGAAAATTAATTTTGTTTATATACCGTTGTTGCACCTGTTAGGGATTGTGTGTTTCGATATAATGTTATAATAAAATGGTTTTGGGAGTGAGTTCGCAACTTCCGATTACAGATATCCCTACTGATGGCAGACGACGGCAACAGCAAGTGGCTGAAATTTTGGTCCTTACTGACTCTGTTCTACTTAACAAAAGGGAAAGTTGTCTCTTTCCAGTACGGAAAATAAGCACACAACAATTATAACTTTTTCAGGGGATATTATTCCTTTTCCTTTTTTGTCGTCAATTCTCCTCATGACGAACGTTTAAGTCGAAAGATATGAAAATGTCAAGTTATTTTAATTGGCTCTTACTTGGTCTAGCTTAAATATACAAAAATTATTTGGCCCAAAAAAACGTCGATCTTATAAGCTTTCTCAAATCCCTTTTTATTATTAGGATTTCTTGATTAGATAATTTTCTGATGCATACTTGGACTCATGCGATATCCATTTCTTCGTGAGGCAATTTGTGCCCCAAACACATGCATGCGGATGTCTGCTGCTTTGGAACCTTTAGTGACAAGATTAGCAGTCAGTCAGTCTTGATGAATTCTTTTCCATCCGTATGGAAAGTAGTGTATATCATGTTGCTGTATTTTGCACTATAGCCGCCCACTTTTCCTTCTCCCTGCCAGCACGATTTACTATTACAAAGATCCTGAACTAACTATTCTTGTTATTTTTACTCTGAGGAAAACGCAACATGTAACATGGCAACGTATTTCTTCCGGCAAAAATGTTCAATTAGGGGAAGACAAAAGGCTAGTTAGAGTCAATAAAGTGGGGGCTGTGAATTATTTTTTTAATGAATAGACCGTGACGGTCTTTTCAGTTTCAGTTTTGTAGCTCATTTGCCAAAATTTCGGCGAGAAACTTTCTCGGAACAGTAAGCATTTTTGTCAGCGTAATTTTTTGCATCAAAAGCCTCATGATGTTTTATTTTGTTTAAAAGATTTATTGAAATTTTAAGTTGACAAAACTAACTTGACTTGTTTTGTGGCGAGAACTCTGCCAACTGAAGCTGATTCTTAATTTTAACCTTTCTTTGAAAATAAGTTAATACCAGGTTCCTTAACTGATTTAACACTATGTCTAAAAACGTTTTACTTACTTGCACTATGATTTGGAGATACTTCTACCGGTTCTGCAAATTAAGTGACAGTTGATTGAGAAAGAACGAAGTTTTGCAAAGGACGCATTTCCGAACGTTCAACTTAATTTTTTTGGCGAGTGGGATTGTAATTAGAGATGATCTGAACATCGGGGCCCAAAATAGGTCTGTCAACCTGAATCCACTACAAGGTTATTTTCTCTTGTTTGTCGCACTCCCTGTGTGACAACCTATAAACTGCATTGATCAAGAACTGGTCACCTCCTCGTAAAGCATAAACTTTTGATTCCTTCGCGGGATCGTTATCTAGTGATTATTAGGCCGTTGTCGCGGGAGCTTAAAGGGAGCTCATTTTCCCTGTCTCAGGATTTTTTTTTTACGTGTTTTCCAAATCCTAATCACGTGCAGAACGTCAAACTTCATTGAGTTGATAAGGATTCC
Organism: Porites lobata; assembly: GCA_942486035.1. Taxonomy (NCBI): domain Eukaryota; kingdom Metazoa; phylum Cnidaria; class Anthozoa; order Scleractinia; family Poritidae; genus Porites; species Porites lobata. The sequence continues at coordinate 448,560 of CALNXK010000179.1, read as the reverse complement.
GCGACAGAATATACAGGCAAGATCAAGGATACACTAATGCATACTGCCTACCTGGAATCTTAATTTTTAGTCCTGGATTCAGCCTATTCTGTTTAGCTGTGGAATTGAAATTTGAAAAAAAGTACCTTTTCGGACTCCTTAGTCATGACGATAGTATTACAGTCTGTATGGCTAATATCATAATGACGAAAGGCTTTATGTATTTACCAGGAATTTCTATATCTAATCCTGGTTTCATTGTATTTGGTGAGGCTTCCAGCAAGAAAAAAAGTGAAGTTGATGATAATGGGGATGGCATTGGTAATGTTTATGCTAAAATTCATAGTAATCCTAATAGGAATGGTGAGAGTAACGGGAACCACAATGGTAATGGTTGGAATGTTTATGAATTGCTGTTACTGACGGTGACAATAATAATACCATCGGTAATGTCGATGGGAATGCGAATGCTAAGTAAATGATAGTAGCCATGGTATTGGCATTGCATATGCATTATTTTATAGTCAAACCAGGTCAAGCGTACCCCCCAAGAATCCATTAATGAATTTATTATTCAAAAGTTGAATCCGTTGCTAGTTGTAGATTTCAGATTGATCTGTGCATTCTTGCATGTGTAAAGAGCCGTGAATTTACACGCGAGGCAGTTATGAAATTTCTACCAGCTCCATTTTCCTGAAATTGATGTAAATGTCTTCTAAGAAGTTTAATCCATTCAAAGATTTCCAATCTGACCAAATACAGAGAAGTTCTCGTAAAATATTCACTGCTCATTACGCATGCAGAAATGTCGCTTTGAATTTGACACCAGTTACGGGAACGACTAACGGGTTCATTTTTCAAAAAATCAATTTATGAATAGAATCTTGGGGGGTACGCTTGACTTGGTTTGACTGTAACTAATGCTAATGCTAACGCCAATACGTTTGAATTAGTGTCATTGGTTACTGTAAAGATCATGGCAATTACAATAGAGACAGTTCGATGATGATACATACAAAGAAATGGCAATGTGCATATTATGGGATAGGTATTGGCTCAAGTTGGCATGGTGCGATTATGATAATGATATCGGTTACGGCTGTGACATTAGTAGTGAAAAATGCAATGGCGATAGAAATGGAAAAATCAGGTGTTAGTACGGGCATACATGCACATGCCCTTTGAAGTTGTGTAAACGGTGATTCTCTGAAACAAGTAGCATCGTGATAGGTATTGTTATTACAAAAACAGCTGTAAAATAGAGCATGTGGTAAACCCAGCCGATCAGAACACCAGAAGAGACTTTTCATCCTCAAATCGATGCTTGGGTTTATAAACGTCCACAAAAAATTCACGGGAAAGAGAAACTGGACTGCTTGAGGCCGTGGCCCAATGGACCTTGTCACGGTTTTCGACGCCATCTTGACGAATAGGCAAACGCGTGAGAAATTACAGTGTGTGTATGAGAATCTAATGTCGAATAACTTCCCTAAAATGGCTGTTCTGAAAAAAATTTGACTTGTAAACTAAAGCTACAAAACAAAGGATTGTGCTATACATTTTTGGGGCGTACCTGTGTTAAATTTCTCCAGAGGCTTGCTTTAGTTTTTCCATATATTTTCCTGTAATTTTTCCCGGGACTTTCTTACAGATAAATGTATAGAAAATTTTAAAAAGTGGTTCTAGGTCTTCTAGCGCAAGTAACGCCCTCTGGTCAATTTTTTCAGTAGAATCCTTAGGAATTAAGCTTTAGTTTACAATTCATATTCTTTTTCAGAACAGCCGTTCTAAGGAAATTATTCGACATTAGATTCTCAGACAAACACTGTAATTTCTCACGCATTTTCCTACTCGTCAAGATGGCGTCGAAAACCGTGACAAGGTCTATTAGGTAATCATGCCAGGGCAAAAATAACAAGCGGGGAAGAAGTAAACTAACCTCTTTTCAACATCAGTGAATGTTTTAAAAAAAATTTCAGTGAATGTCTTAAAAAGAATTATTTCCTTTCGAACTTAAATGGCATTCTCTCCCTTGTAAGAAATAGAGTTTGTGAAATGAGCTTAAAACCTTTCACAGGGAGCTTAAAGTGTTAAAAACACAATACCTTTGTCTTTGTTGTTTGTCATAAAATTCACTTCCTGTTCAGCCTGTTTTTCAAGTTCTGTGAGTGAATTTGTATCGTCCTGGATGGGCCCCTTTTTTTGAGCTTTCTGAGTTGCTGGAGCAGCCGGTGTAAGAGCAAGAGGCCTTGAACGAGAAGGGCCATTAGCGGTGGGTCCGGAGGTTGGTTTGTTTGACTCAATAAGAGCCAGCAAGTCCGTTCCCAGGTCCTCCAGGCCACTTGTCTTTCCTGATTCAGGAACATTATGAATGAATATCAGTTTCTTGACACCTGTCGTTAAAAGGGATAAAATTGAAATTTATTTTAAACTTTAACATTTTATTGGTTTTTTAAAAATAAATTAGAATTAGGTAGTGTTTATCTTTGTACTATCTCTTTTTATCTTCTTTAATTAATTGGACAATATTATTTTGTGAGTAATAAGGTAGTGTCAATGAATAATAGTGAAAACGATTTTCCTTCGTGATAATGACACTTGAGGTTTTATTATTGTTATTATTATTATTATTATTATTATTATTAAGGAAAGGAATAATGTAAATTGTGCTTTGACTGAATAGTGAAATTAATTGTAAATAGGATTTTTTTATAATTAGCTTTGTTATCAATAAAAGATTTACTAAAAAAGGAATACAATGTAAACCAATTATGTAACCCTATTGTAATGATAAAACAGTAGCAAGCTAAAAATCAAGCAAATCGTTTATCTTATCACTCAAGTTATTTTATTTTTATTTGAATAAAATATCTACCAGTTATCAAGCACTTGAAATTTAAAACTCATTTTTTCCTGATTTTCCTCTGTTTCTAATAATTTCAATTCGCACTGAGGTGACTAGAAGGGTTAAACTACGTTTTGAATAAAAAATGTTCTCTCCTTGTCTAAAAACCAGTTAAAAGTTCGGCCACCAATTCAGTCTAAAGATGAAGACTTTAAAAAATCAAAACATCAAGAACGCGTGATAACAAATCATTTGTTTTTTTGTTTTTGTTTTTGTTTTTTTTTTTCAAATGAACCAACCTTTTCTTTTGTCAGCTTTAGCGGCCTCCACTTGAAGTTCCCTGATCGCCTGCTCGGTGGCTTTCTTCAGGTCTTTTAGTGTCTCCATTTCTGATTTTTCCGTTTCTTCCTCATCATCACTATATTTGTATTCAGTTTTTAATCTCCGCAATTTTTCTCGAAGCCTTCTAAGTTTCATTTTCAATTCCTTTGGAGAAATAGGATGTTTTTTTCTCAGATTAAATGCCAGTATTGTATACAAATTTTCTGACCCAATTCCCTCTCCAAAACAAAAGAGAACTTGCTCTCAGGCTTCCCCGCTGGCAGAGGTCTCTCACGGCCAGAGAAGAAGGAGAGGAAAGTGAGAGACCTCTGCCGGTCTTCGACGTGTTTCTTTCATGTAGTCGCCGACCACATTTGTGGTAGACAGTTGCTGGTTTTCAAAGTGTTTTGCTTAAGGTGGAATGCACGTGTCCTGTTGAGACTAAACCTGAAAATTTCTGATCCCACGTACAGTTGTTATGGCGCAAACCGGTTCTGTAAGTTGTCTCGCAAATGACTAAAATGTTGCTGGTTGTTAAAGAAACGCCAGTACATGTATGTACACGCGTGATAGATAACACATTGGGGGCCTGCAGAGGTCTCTCTCTGTCTGTCATTTTCTCGTGCCGTGATGAGAGAACTCTCTGCTAGCAGGGAACTCTCAGGCTTTACACAAATGATTTAGCAGTTCGAGTGAAGTCACACTTTAAAATTAAACAGCTTTCAAAATGAAAGTCCTGTTTAAATAGAACTATACAAATAGGTAACCCTTTTTCAACAAATTTAAAACTCTTAAATTTAAAAGTTAAAACCTTAACATTGTAACCCAGCCCAGTTGTTCGAAGGCCGATTAGTGATTAACCCGGGGTTAAATTTAACCTGGTTTCTTTTTCTTATGTTCAAAAGCATTTTCTTGGATAATTTTCTCTGTTATCTTTAGAACTTCCAATCATCAACTTGTAGACAAAAAGAATTAAAGCTAAAATGCTTCTTAAGCTTTCAAATCTGAATCTAAACCTCGCACTAACCCTGTTTTATCTTAACCCTTCAGATCGGAAAAACGTTCTGCGCAAGATTCTGCGCATCCCTTATCGCAGGCTCACGGCGGGCTTTTCTGTGTGTTGATTGGCCGTGTCGACCGTCCTTTCTTTGTCAAATGCACGAGGTGCGAACGTTTGCTCCTTGTAGAGGTCTGTAAAGCATTTTTATTCTTTTTTTTTGTTGTTGGTCTTGTTGTTTTTCGTCACTTGAAAATTACTTTGGATTCAGAACAACCAATGTTAAAGGAAAAACGGATCATTCCGTCAGTCTGAGGTGGAATAAACATTTTGAACATTTTCAAAGAGGAGAGTATTTTTCTGTTAATTGTGCATTCGAGTTGTGAGTTGATTTTGTGTCCAGTGCTTCGCCTCCCATCGCCGGGCTGAATGAAAACCCGCTTGTATTCTGTTATTAGTAGTAACGGTTACTTTTTTGCCCAGATTTTTTAATTTACCTTCACTCGATCCTTTTTCTGTTGCTCAAGTAATCATAGTCAGAGGTTTCATTTTTTTTTTTTATTTTTCATTTAATAGTTTTGTTTTCTTTCTCTACGCAAATTTTCCTTTTCACTCGCTGTGAAGTAGAGAACGACAACTGCCTGCAGTGACTTCAAAACAGTTGTTTGCAAAACAAACCCTTATGTGCAGTTTTCTGTACTTCCTAATGATTTGGTGAGTTTAATTTGCTTGAATGAAGACCCTCGCATGGACCAGTTATTAAAAATGGCTAAACGGTGAATCATAGCTTGGCTGCGAAGCTTCCAACTGATCTTTTGCTTTTAAGATCTTTAGGTAGGTTGTTTTCGTACAGAAATTTCAATGTCATTGTCAGCCAAGAGTCTCTAGCCTTATGTTTTTTAATGATAATTTGTTGTTTTGCAACCTTATCGAACACAATTGAAGCTTTTTTCAAAGTTCACTTAAGCTGAATTTTGTGCATGATGGAATTGTTCTTTGCTTGTCTCATCTCTTTGCGAGCTTAAAGTTTTTGCAACAAAGTAACTTTAACGTTGTTTGAAGGAAATCTTACCTACGCGTAGCTAGGTTTTTGACAGGTGTGATGCATGTTCAACTTGACAACACGACAAAGCAAAATCTGCGTGAAACGATCAAGTTTAAAAAACTATAGTTACTTTGAAACCGATTTTTGGGAAGATTTTACTAGATAAAGATTGACCTATTTCTGCCCACATATCAACGCAATAACTAATCTATATTGAGGATTTTGTTTATATTTTAGTCATCTGCGAAGCTACAAGTGTCCGATCGAGCGTGGGTTTTAAACTATCAGCTCGAGTGCGACAAAGTTAGGTGACTTCAAACACATTGTGGGCAAGCGTTAATTTTTGGGGGCAAATCACTGTACAAAGATATGTTGTTTCTGTGTCCACAGTGGAGCTCCGGACCTTATATATCCAGGAACTTCCTTATATGAACACATTTTGTGAATACATCTTGAAAAAAATCGGACCTACGCATGCTCAGTACAACGCAAGGAAATTAATGTCGTTAAAGTCCGTTTTACCATGAGGTATTCTTCGAGAAAATTAAGTAATGAGAAGGTTGTAACCACAGCTTGCAACATTTGAAGACAAATTGCTTGTTCTTTCCAGGTTATGAGTGGAAACATTTTATTTTTAGGCTTAAAAATATTTGAAATCCCGCCATATTTTCAAACCCGGCCATGGGATCTGGGCAAAAAAGTTCACGCACGCTCATTACATTTTTCCGCCCTGAATCTTAACCCAGCTTTGAACAACTCGGCGTAGGAAATAGCCAACACTCGGCAGACTTTACAACGGTCGCGTTGGCCACCCGTAAAAAAATTAAATGCCGTTCCATTATATCTCACCTTAAGTTTTATCTGATGTTCTCTATGTGCTTTAAGTTGAACCTTCAATGCCATATCTGCTGGTGAGACGTCGGATGTCGGATAGGATGGTCGTTTTGGCTTGTCACTAGCGTGCGCATGCACAGTTTGTCCAGGTACGATAGGCGCAATGGCCAGTGGACGTTGCATGCCGAAACCTGTCATAGGCTGCTCATCAGGGGAGTCAGACGGCTGTGCATCGTCTGCCTGATTAATAAACAATAAAACACACGAATCACTGCTTAGGAACTGTAAAAAACGTATCTAAATGTGAACTTCAAACTTTTTGTGTCACTCGATTGGTATCTTAAAGGGTCATGTTAGGCTATTTGCTATCTTTTAAAAAAATAAAACGTGTCTTGGCATTCCTGAAGTGACTTCCAAAAATAACGGTCCTTTTTTTTATCTAAGAGTACATGTAGGCATTGAAACTGTTTCCTGTCTGCTGTTGCTAATTATGGTAAGGATGGACAAGGGTTAAATTGGCGAACGTATTAACGTTTTAATGCTATCCTTGCAAAAAAAACAACACAAAATGATTACAGCTGATTTCATTGCTATGTATACACCCGGATTTTCAGAAATGATTCGACGGTCATGATTCCACTTGTCATGATTCGACACTAATCACGTGACGTATCGCTTCGCAGTACGTAAACGGTCGCGAAAATAATTGAGAGTTCTGCCGTGGGATCCGAAACAGTGAGAGAAAAATCTGGCTGGAAAGCTTAACACTAAAGGACATAAGTATAACGAAGCTAGAATCCCGGCAAATGCGTTTTACCTGAAGAGGAAAGCTTTGTTGCTTGGAAAGCAGCGACATGATACAGAAATTATGATAACATTTGATCAGGTGATAAACCTGGAGTTCGATTGCCGAGTCCGAATGTATTTCTGTAGGCGATTTCATAATGGACGAAATATTATCAACACGGCGAAAAGCGAAATAGTCCGACGGTTAATCGTTTGTCTTCTTCCGTATGACAAGGTTTCGGTGTTTTGCCGTTGGTGAATACCACCCGCAATTTACATGTAACAGTGATGCAAATTTAGTTAACAGGGAGGCAAATTTGTATTTCTTCAAGTTGGTACTTTTTCGTCCTTACTTAGCTTCTGCAGGGTTAAAAAATAACAGGAAACCTTGACGTTTTGCCGAAGAAATCAACAGATAAATTGATCAGTCTGCCGTTGTGAAAGAATTTGCTGGAGGGTTTGAAAGTTTTGTTTTGTCGACCGTTGAAAAATATCACGGTGTTCGATCCTCGACCTATGACCCTAGTAAGCACAAATAAAGAAAACCATACATAAAAGAAAGCAAAATTTGTTTTTTTTGGAAAAGGGTAAAATATGATATTTCCTTAAAGATCAGGGTAAAAGCCTAAAACAAGTTGAGAAAAGAGCCGAAAAACTTATTGATCGAGACGTCCACACGCCCGATAACATGTATTGCGATTAGATTGCGTGACTGTATGAGAAGCTGTTATCCCGGAAAAGGAGAAAAAATTATGGATCACAGTCCTCTTTTTCTGCGTTACAAGAGAAATATTCAAGCTATCATCAAAGTAACTTTCAGATTGTATGCTTTGATTGCTGTAGGATACTCAAGGATAAATACTATACTGCTTGGTAACCTCTCGGTCGAATCATGACGGTCGAATCATGACCGTCGAATCATGTCTAAAAATCAGGGTGTATACGCCGCACTGAAATCAGCTGTAAGGTTAGTGCTTCCTGGTGAAATTTGTTTCATATCTTCTCCAGGAGTATTTTAGGAATGGGAAAAGGCACTAAGTACTGCCTAAGCACAGAATTGATCCAAGACAGCAATATTCACGTGACATATATCCAAATACACAGGACAGAAAACCAAAAAACTGGATGCCTCGTTCATAGTTGTCACTAGCCTTTATTGGGATAGTAACACATTAGATTATTGGGTATTTAAACACATGACAGACACAAAGTAAAGATGAATTATTTGCGGGTGTTTTTCCTTGTAACCCATCGGCTATTTTAGGAAAAGGAAGGATTGTTCAGGCCATGTCTTAAAGCAGCGCTGAAAGAGTCACCTTAAAAATGCGCCTTTATAAAACTATAATATTGTACTTTCGTTACCGACCATATATAACGACATCAGAAATGTCTTCTGTCACTTGTTGCTGAAACATTCTTTTTAGAATATAAATTTTTGTAGAGGCAACCACCTTTCTCCCCTTCCCCTTGCTCTGCGTATCAGCATATTTGACCAATTGACGATTCCGTCACAGTTTTAAACTTAGCAGGGCTCTTTTATCGTAAAATAGACGTTTGTAGTCTCGCTGAGTGTTTGCTTTATTTCACTCACCTCTGTGTTAGTCATATCCTGGCCTCCCATAGTCCCTGCAGCATGCCCACCAATATGCATACCTCCCATGTGCATCCCATGTCCCATACCTCCCATCCCCATGGCTATTCCGGCACCTCCTATTCCCATTCCATTACCCACTCCTCCCATTCCATTACTCATTCCTCCCATTCCATTACCCATTCCTCCCATGCCATTGCTCATTCCGGTCATTCCATTACTCATTCCTGTCATTGCGTTTCCCATACCACCTATCTCGTTTCCCATGCTATTTTCTATCCCTCCGAGGTCTTGCATCTCATTATCCATTGCGTTTCCCATTCCATTTCCCTGCTTATTTCCCATTCCCCCAAGATTAATTCCGAGTGATCCAAGGTCAAGATTTCCCATGTCCCCTTCCATGTTGTCGCTATTGTCGTTTACACGTGCCCCTCCCATTCTCCCTCCACCAGCCCCTACCCCTCCTCCTCCACCAGTGTTCATTATTTGCCCTATGAGCTGCTGCAGGGAGCTATCAGACATGCTGTTGCCTCCACCAAGGTCACTTAATCCATCCATGCCAAGATCCATTGCTGTTTGAAAGCAATAACAAGTTTCAGTATTTAAAATGGTGCCACCTTCATCAAATTATACTTAAGATAGAAAGTTATAAAACGTTTATGAAAGCTATGAAATTTGTAATGCTCAGAGTTGCTCCTAGATTGAGATACGTTATCAAGATCCAAATCCTTGAGTGCAAACTAATTAGTCATAGCGTTTTTCAAGGGACGATACCCTTTAATGTACCTTTTAAGCTTGTCTGTTCAATGCAGACCAGGTGACGTTACCTAAGAAAATTGATTCTTTCAAATGACGCGCTCCACACCAGCATAATTATGTGTGCGTAACGCATGAAAAGGGCAACTTCTCTTGAGAACATCACGTGGTCTTAACTGGGAAAATACGACCTAAAATCTAAAAAGGTCTATTAGGGTGGTAAAAATTTATCATTATCATAATTATCATAATTATTAGTAAGGACGATACATTGAAAACCACTTTAGTCTAGTCAACAGAATGTATCTGTGCACAAGGTAGGGCCTACATTGGCCTCGGATTCCCCTTCTTGCAATTTATCTGTTCTACTGTACCGATTCATAAATTACTGCAAAAAACGACTAAGGAGTTAATGAAAAAATCATGTGAACTTACATCCTCCAATTCCCTGTCTTCCTCCACCACCCACAGTAAGTTTCCCTTCCAAAGAGTTTTGCAGATTATTGTTCCCAGCATATTGTTGACTCTGTGCAGTTCCATCGAAAGAGTTAAGCCCGGCTAATCCAGTATTTGAATTCCTATTATTATCCAAGATATCCAAATCACTGTTTTGGTATTGGTTTATGGAGTTCAAAGAATTTAAATCAGATGTTTCTCCTCCTCCAGCTAAATTCGATAAATAATTTACTCCCGTTTGGGATGTCAAGGAGCTAAGTCCTGCTGCAGAAAGGTCGCTTAATCCCAGAGAACTTTGGCTGTTGCTCGTACCGTAGTTTGTGCCAAAATTCTGCCGGGTATCTAAGACTCCCTCTGAACCCAAGGAATTTGTCCCGGTTGCAAGCATAGTTCCAATCCCAGCGCCGTAATTAGAGGCAAGACCTGTAGTCAGACCCGTCCCGTAACCCGTTCCGAGTCCCGCGCTATACGTGGCCGTTGGCGTCCCTGTTAACCCAAGTGCATAACCATTTCCAAGTCCTAAGCCACCCCAGTTTGCTACTATGAACTGTTTTTTCTTCTTTTTACGGTCTACTTGGTTTCTTGCCCAACGTGATTCTGGAGAAAGCGTTGTCTTTTTAATGGTGGGTCTAAGTCTGAACGATCTTCCCGTATGAGGAATACTCGTTTTCTTTGTTCTTTCATTTGACAAAGGAAACATGCTTTGTCTTAGTTGTGGTTTCCAATACAACCGAGATGCCGCGTTTTTAGTATTGGCTAGAGTTTTATGGGTACGGAAATCAGCCTTCTTTGAGATACTTTTGAGATAGTTTTTATCCAGGTAAGTTCCATGTGATGTCCAAGGAGAAACCCCATAGCGACCCCACGGATTAGCCTTTGGAAGTCTTTGTGTAACAGAATTATGCGGATAAGATTGAATCTCGCTTTTGACCCTTGAAGATCTTTGGTAACTTGGACTTAGATACGGTCCATGTTGTGGTAGTGCAACTGCAAGAAAAAACATGACTGCGAATTAAATTCCTTCTTTTAAATGAACACTTAGGGACCGGTCATTATTTGTCGCCCTGAAGGGGGCGGAGGATTTTGGGGATCACACGATTTTCAAGAGAACAGAGATAATTGACAGGCATTAAGAGGGGACGAGGAAAGAAAAGGCAAAAATTATTTGAAGCGGTTATTTTTTCGATGACCTTGTTCAGACACGGACTAATATAATGAAATAGTCAGTGGTTGTGCGTATGTATTAAACGTGATGCTAAAAAGTGTTTACGTTCTATAGTTTAAATGTCCACAAATTTCCATGTTTTAAATTCTTTAGAGTCATTGAAAGGTATCCCTGTAATAAGAACCTTCGATAAACGTGGCGGCATACCGTCATTACAAATTACAACAACGGAAGTAAGAAATAGATACATAGTATATCAACAAATGATTAGAGTGATGCTTGTAAAACTGTTGTTAGTTTTGATTGCATTAAACACCTTTCCTCTCTTGAGGTGAGTACTTTTGAGAAGCAAGTATGCCCTCTGTTGTGAACGCTTCTCCTTTAGGTTTTTCACCTTTCTATTGTTCTTGATTGTCGATCTTTCCCAATGCGAGATGGAAACTTCCTTTTCAGGTTTATTAGGGTTGTTGCCAGCTTATTTGAGACTTCTTGAAGTTTTTCGTGGAGCACCTTTACTCGTTTTTGAGCTTCCTGAAAATATTTCAGCTCGTCGAAGAAGGGTTTTGGAGAATGATCTTCTCTATAAAAGACTTTTCGCTTGATTGTCGATGAATGATAACAAATATGCCGAGGATGTCAAGGTGTCACTTTTAGTGGTCAAGAAGGACTCACACTTGACAACGTCATCGCTACTCTTGCAACCATCCACGCCTGCAATGAATTTTGTGATATTTTGATATACTCCCCACTTCTCGTTTCGCAGAAGGTTGTTTTCCCTATCTTTTACTTTTGTGTTTAACTGCCAGCGCATTTGCTGTTATTCAAGGAGATACTGTTTGAATCCGGCTTGTTTGCTACAAATAGAAGATTCATAAATCTACCTAACAACACTGTTGTAAAACTTCAACCTATCGGTATGTGAGTTAGGAAGCAGAAATTGTTCCCATGACTCATTTTCTGGCGATGCCGTGTCTTTCGTCAGGACTTGTAGCTGGTCCAGAGCGTCCAAATTATAGAATTGCGTGCTTTCGCATCTTGGCAGCACTAACACTGGCGGCTTTCTGTGGTGGCTGGGATAGAAGAGGGGGGATCATGAAATCTCCCACCGCCAATGCGGGGGATCAAAACCACACTGTATGCTTTAAGGGGGGACCACGTAGGTGCTCCGTTGTCTCAACCAATATCCCCCCCCCCGGGATAAATAATGACCGGTCCCTATTTTCCGGTTTCTTCTGTTAAAGCATCATGTTGCCGTGGTAATGCCAGAAATTTTAGAATCTTAAGCTTTCAACGGTGTGAGGGAATCAAATCTCGTGATTCAGTGACTGTACTGCATTTAGAGATTTATGTCATTTTAACCTTATTAATAGCTCTTCTCTCTGGTCTCAGGAAAAATCAGTCAGGTCAAATTGTTGTTAAATGCATAAGAATATGAATCACAATCATATCAAACGCTGTGCACGCAGCCTCGTTTTGAAAAAAAAAGTTCGAGGCAGCTCGGAAATGGCCTAGTGGATAATGGAATTTGTTGGATCAGAAGAGGTATTTCATTCTTAGCCGTAAGATATACACTTAAATATCTTGCGATCAGAAATCATGCTGTTATTTCCGCTTCTGTTCTTTCACTTTTCTTTCAAGATTAGCCACCACCCAAATTCACTTCATCCTTTATAGTACTGTGTTTGTGATTCCACAGTGCATTCATCCCAAGGGAATTACTTTCCGAAATAGCGAAGGCTGAACAAAAGTTGCTATGACTGTAGGGTTTCCATTATTGCCCTCCGTAGCAAAGGTTACTCCTTAGCATTTAAACTCAACACTGATGCTTGCTCGTGTTGGAGAGTAAACATCTCAACTAAAAAGTTTACCTTTTTAAAAAATGTCAAACATGGCATCAATCGTGATACAATGCCAGATGTCTTCCCCAAACTTTTGAAGTAATGATTTGTTTTACCTGATCCACTTAGGGGCCATTCCACCAGCAGTAAGGACAAAAAGCCCAGTAAATTATTCATTACAGTCAATGACTCCTTGGCGTTCCCTCACATGCTTTATGCCCTAAAAATATTGACCGCATTGCGTTAGTTTCTAATTTTTCAATAGTCTGGTATTGAGTTGAGCTAACTAATTTCTATCAAGGACTGGAACGATTTTTTTGTAGACCTAGAAAGAGTTAAACGGTTAATTGTTTTGTTTAAACGCGTCAACAAGTTGATACTAATTTTGCCGGTGGTACTTTTCAAGATTATAAAAACAAGTGAACGGCAAAACTCAGCTATGTATGGACATATTTATGTATAAATATTATTAAGCTAAATAACAACACTTTTCTCTAAAAGTTTTTTGATAAAATTTGGCTATTTTATCCCTGTTCAAACGACAAATTTCACATAACGGACAGATACGAAAGAGCTATTAATAATTATTGGAACTTTAATCTAACGATATAAGAAAAAATACAAAATTGTTTATTGGCGCTAAAAAAAACAAAAGGCTCCCTTCTTTTTCTATTTCGTCGGTTGTCTTATACTTTGAATTTTTCTTCCGTTCAGCTGCCGCGCAAAATATCAATTTCAAAGTACTGGTAAAAGCCATGTACAATTGTTTCATCAGGCGGTGCAAAGTAGATTCAACATCTACATTTGACTTGCGTTTTACTGCATACAATGCACGAACTCCATATTCATATTTGAACAAACTTTACAGAACATAGTGAAATGCTATGTTATAAAGCACAAATCAAACTTAATGTTCGGGTCGCGTACAAAGTCAATAGGACGATTAAGGATGCACAGGTCGTGCAAATAAATAAATATTCAACCCTTCCTTAGCACAACGCCAACCACCAAAACATTCAAAACAAACACGCAGGAGTTGTTTATGTACAATAAGATACGAAGCAAAGGTTTAAATAACTCTTCAAGAGTAAGAGTTATAACAATTCTAACGGTAGCTAAGGAGGGAAAGGTGAGAAAAAAATAATCGAGCTGATAATTATGACATTTCTCTCTCACCCAAAATGTCGTAATTCGTAAACAAAGAGGAGTCATGTCCGACGACAAAACAACAAATTAAAGAAGATATTTTTTTTTTCGTTATACAAAATTAAAGGTTTACCTACCATTTGAGACTTTCTTCTAGACAAAACATTTCATGCCATAATAGAATCCGCCATTATCTTTCGCGACTTTTGATGCATGCGATAAACAAATTAAAGCCTCTGACGGTGGCCTCCAAATTTGGACATAGCAATTATCTGATGCTTGATTTCGAGAATTACCTCAGTAGGGAATGGAGTGTAAGGCGGTTGGGCGGCGCTTAAACTTTAAATCACTTGTCTTGTTGACAGAATTTTAGCACAATCATCTCGGTGGGAACTCCTACATGAAACGTAAAAAGGTGGAAAAACCTTTTGAGTAAAACACCCGTTCACACCAGTTTTGACCGGTGGTGTTTTCGCATGAATCGCTCTCGCAAAGAAGTATACTGCGATATAGTTGCCAAACTATGTAACAAACTATGTAACTCTATTGGTATATTTGACAATTTTCTATCATATTTATCAATGCATGTGTTTTCTCTGAGAAGTATGTTATTACAAAATCGGTTTTAACTCAAACATCAGTAATGTTAACTCTGCTACAGTGTAAAGTTTTTGCCAAGTCTTTTGGAGAAAAGAGAAATGACGTTTTTCTGTCATTCTCAAGCATTTCACTTTGAGAGTGTTCGGAAGAAAAAGTAATAAAGTCATCAAAATAATAATAATAGTAATAATAACAACAGAGTCATGAACAAATTTATACTTATATAGATTTAAAAAGAGCAAGAAAGAAGTGATGAAGGGATGTTGAGAATGATAAGATAGTGAGACAGGCCGAGCAGCATGAAGTCCTAAGAGATGTAGGACTGATTTAGCCAAGCCTAAGAGCGGAGCTCCTGTTAACTACTTGCCTTGTACTTTAAACAATAAACTCTATACCCCTGCCATGAAAGGACGCAGAGGTTTTTTACTGGAAGTACTGTCTCACAGGAGATCAAAGATTACTGGGCAGCGAACACGATTAAATTCCATTTAACAGCGCGGGCCATTGACAATTTTGTCTATATGATGGAGTCATCGAAATAGCGTCCTGGCACAATTCTCGAGAACTTATGCCCGCCCCAAAATTTTGTCCCAGTATTTTTGTCTACGGCTGTTTGGTCCTTGAGTCCCAGTCCCCCTGAAAGAGGACAGGAAAAGCTTTCATTCAAAGCAATCAGAAATGGCGTCGAATGAAATGTGCCGAAGAAATCTGCATTCGAATTCGAACTGTGGCACCTAAATTAAGCTCGGGAAGGCTCACATGCTACGAAGCAAAAGGAAATTTGAGGTAGGTAAGTTTTTTAGCCAAAAAAAAATACTGTGGTATTCTCTGATGATTAGGCTTCAAACATATTACAGCAGAATTCAGGTGCACGGCGGTTTAGTTCAAGTGCACGGTAGTTGGATTGTGACTCTAAGTATTGCTCTTTACCGTCATTGCTTGTTAAAGAGTAACAGCTTCTCCTATTCTAAAGGTTCTGTTTTGCTCTTCTCTTCAGTTGGTGGAAAGTCGTACTTTTTTCGTTTTAGTCCTTGGTTTTTCGTCTCCATACAAGCAGAAGGAGAATTACAGGTCGGCTGTTTAGAAAGAATGGCGTCGTTTGAATGTGGCGAAAAAAGCGTCTTTCCTAGTTATTGGTTGTATCTTGATGCCATGCTGTGATAAAGACATGACATCGCAATAAGGCTTTAGACTTATTTATTGTGCAGTCATAATTATTTAGAATAAAGATACGTACATAAGCTTTCATACATGCATTTTCCTTTAGCAACAAAAGGGGGTAGGAAGCCTCCACGACTTTTACCTCATGCCAAAATGCTGCTCGTTCCAATAAAGTTTTTTTTCTCTGCTGGGTAGATTATGCTCTGGAAGGTTCTACATTTTCACTGAGCAAATGTGATTTAAGCTGCGTGTTTGACACTGAGATGTCATGACACACATATCGATTTACTGTGGTTATTGCTTCTGGTCTGCAGATTTGCCCTCGGATGCAAGCGCATTTTTTTTACCTCTTTTGAAGCGTAAAGCTTTTTATTACGGCTGAATAAAGGTTCCAATTTTGTCCAAAATGCCGTCTGAATCTGAATAACTAAGCGATTTTCTTTAGTCCGTGAGTGAAATTTTTTCCCGCAATGCTGTATCAGGCTGAGCCCAGCTCGTAGTCTTTGCAGAATGTTAACGCAGTTATCACGGATAGTGATTTACAGATCCAAAGTTATAAGAATGAAGTGCAGCTTAAACTGAAGCTACATCAACTTACCATGGAGAATTGAATTGTGACTCAGTAAACTCCAGCTTAGTGATTTTCTAAAGATAGTGTGTCTTTTTACTGTAGCGCGTTGTTCCTCCCTTGGTAATAGCTTTTGAATAAGCCTAACAGTCTTTACACTGTTTTGTTATTGCCACTTTGAGATCAATCGTGTGAAATTCCTTTAGAAAACAAAGCCTTACTGTAGCGCTTATATCCATCGATTACGCTGTTTAATTTGCATAATTTTCACATATCACCATTTCAAGGTTAAAGCACCAACTGGAACACCATTTATCGTTAGAAAGGAAGCTTACACCGAGTATGATCCCCTCGCACTGGCATGTCTTATCCCTGTCGTAGTGGAACTAATTCCGGAGCCTTTGCGGAAAATGGCTATTTACAGCAAATTACAGCGAAAGAGTTACACTTTGGAAGATGTGCGAAGGTCTCTGATCGGCAGAATTCAGTATTTTTTAAACAGGGAGCTATCCTACCTTCTGGAGTGTGGCAAGATATCGCGGATTGAAGGGTAAGTGAATTATCGGTTATCTCCTTAGTGTGAAAATTTTTCTGTGTAATAAACTGAAACGAAGCTATTCAGTTTACTTGCACTGATGAACAGCTTTCAAATTCGTCGGCCTGATTTTTTTAATCTGCGTTTGTCTCTTCTCTCTAAGGATTGCCAACGGAGCACCGACGGATACTACGATGTTCCTCTCAACGCAGCCCAAAAGTTCCAAAGAAATAAACAGGCTAGTGGAGGGGCTTACATCCCCGCAACTGTTCAAGTTGAAGGTCCACGCGAGGTCAAAAAGGCTGTGCTCGATAAAGTCCGCACGTTCTTAGCGGAGTGCGAGAATGGGGGGCTGATGACAATCGATATCGAAAATTAGAACATACAATGATTCAATGATGTGTGTATTTTTTACGTTGAAGTTGTCGCGTTGCAATATGGCCGCCGTGCACATTTCCGTGCACAAGGTCTAGGTCGCCCGGTTTCCCTCGGCCAATCATTTTGCAAAAAACCTTATAGACAAAATTGTCATGGTCCGCACTGTTTAAAGGGACATTGTCCCGATTATGCGCACGCGCGAGCGTCATCTGTTTTTCTTAAAAATACAACAGAACTGTCATTTTGACGCAACAAGATTTCCTTCGGACCGCACCGCCGACGGAGATTTGTTGTTTGCATTCTCAAGTAATATTTTAGACTTCCAAAGAATTCTTTCGTCTTATTAAAAATTTGGTTAGCTGCACGAAGACTCCTAACTAGCGATTTTCTGGTTGGCTCAATAGCCTCGCGACCTAAACTGCTCGCTCCACTCACTTTACAGCTTTTCTGCTGTGAAACTAGTGTCAGAGGTCAATTTGTGGGAAGTTCAAGTCCAGTAATATTTGCTCGCGCTCTAGCCTCAAAAGTTCGAAAATACGAATAAAAAAGCAATCTCAACCGGCGATGAAGCATCGCGAAGGTTAGTCAGACGTTGTATGTTATGATTTCATTACACCCGTTTGCCTAAACACTGAGTGCCTGTTTGTTAGATTTTGTCGGCCGTAAGGGGGTTTAATAAACAGTTTACTAAAACACGTCGTTGCAATGAGCAGTGTGCTTCACGAAGCCAAGATGTCCTCGGATCTCCTCAGTCACTTCCATGTCTCAATGGTTTCTTTCTAACATATCCTCTATTGTTACTGTTCCATTTCTGCATATTCCTGTCACGATTATCTGAGCTTGTATGGAAGCTGGTGGGAGAAATAAGCCTTCAACTGGCATTAAAGCGCCAGCCTTCTTTTTGTCCTCTGATTGACGGAAATGAAAATAACGCCAAAAAATCCCGATTTCGCCCAAATCGAAACTCAACGGGGACAATGTATCCTTGATCTATAATCTTGAGAAGTTTTAGTGTAGTATCAAACTGGTCCAAGCGCGATGCAAACGGATTTTTCAAGGTTCTCTTACCCTCCTCGCATCCTTTGAGTTCGCGACACCCTGTCAGAAAATCAAAGTTTGGTACATGCGCAGTAACGGGAAACTGTTTTTTCACTAATATGCGCTCCTCAAAACTGATAAAACTTACTTGTCGTGTATTAAATTTCAGTATACAGTTTGTTATTCTTCATTTCGCGCCAGAATGTATTAGTTTGCGAGCAAAAGGCCGTAAAAAAATCACAGGGTTAGTCCTAGTTTGAGAGAGTCGCGAGGGATATTGGGGAGAGAGGAGCATTCCTCTTTGTGATCTATATGCTCCTGCGCTCAGTGTATGTCACTTCTTGCTAATTATTTACGTTCAGAGAGAGAAAAAAAATTAAAGATCTTATATTCGGCCGGCGAGGTAGCTTAATTTCTTACAAGTTCCAGACAGATATTAACTCATGGGGAAGTCATGGAATTGTGGCATTCCAGCATCAAGTAACAAGATTGCTACCGTCGGACGTTGAAGTAAAGATTTGACCCGTGCTAAAACTTCAAACATGTTCCATGGAACGTGACCTAGGTGTTCCAATTCAGTGGCACATTGCTACAACACGCGAACAAAGTTACAACCTGATTTGATACTGTCAAGCTGCACCTAAGATTCTTCCTGGGTAGGGATAAGTTTCCTGGAAACGTAGCAAAGGCCTACGTATATTATTCTGTTTAAGCTTACCAATCAGTTACGCGCCGTAGCAACTGAGATGGTCTTCTTATATTCACTCAGCGGAAACAAGGTACCCCCACTGAGGTTCCTACCGACCGATCCGGCTTACCGCAGTATTAATGCACTGGAAGGTTCTTTTCACTCGATTGATCGACTCATTACATGTAGAAAAATCTGTGAATTTAAAGGGGCAACGCGATTACTGGTAAACCAGTGACTTTTTAATTGGGGCCCACAAGATAAAGAATCCCAACTAGCCGGAGGCAAACCACTTGCTTACTTACAAGCGTAAGCGTGGAGTTGCACTTGGGACTGCCAAAACATGCGTCTACTGTCACGGCTAAATAGTCGTTTATATTGTTAGTGAAATTGTCGGTTGTCCAATCATTTTCCTGTAGTTCGTTTTTGCTTGAGTCCCTCAATAAGTCGTTTGTACGGTGCCAGTAACGGTTGACTACGAATCAGTGGCGTTTATTCAGTCTAAGTTACCAAACCGGCTTTACCGCACCGTACAAACGACTTATGGAGAGACTCAAGCAAAACTAACTACTGGAGAATGATTGGACAACCGATTAACAATAAACGACTAGTTAACTGTGACAATCCACTGATCGAAACGCACCAATGACAAGTCTTCATATCCAATTACATCACGGCTTGACTGACAGACGACCAATAGCATCGCGACTTAATTGACCAATCAGTATAATAACTAGAGTTTAATACCATCAACTGACGTTTTCCAACTCACTTTGACTCTAGAGACGACTACCGCACAGGTTGTCGAAACGTCAGTCACTGTCAACAACAGTCCTTTTCAAGACTACGTTCGTAGGCAGTCGTACAAGCAAATACCAAGACAGCGACGAACTTTGGTTTGTCGGTGTTCACTGGTACATGTAGGTAGAACTATTTTCGTGATGAATTTGCAACAAAATCGTAAAAATGCCCGTGGTGATATCCCAGAAATGTTTGTAAATTGTCAGCAAAATTCCTACTAAGTGACGTTTTTTCATTTTTATCAAACTGATTTGGTAAATACTAAAACAACTATCACCCTCAGGGTCGGTGAACAGTGATAGATATATACCTCGACGCTTCACGTCTCGGTATTTATATCCACCACCATTCACCTCCCCTTCGGCGTATAGTTCTATACTATTCACTGATTCACCTCCTGCTCCTCCGAGCGTGTGACGCCAATCTTCCGTAATTAACGAGCAAAATGGCTTCCCTGTTTGCTACCGCAACAAACAAAGCTGTTCTCGAAATACACGAAGAAGGTGAGGAAATTCGGTTTGGAAGCTTTAACAGGTAAAGCTTTGTCTTTTTGACAAGAAAATTATCGATGAAACCGGTGAAAAAGGATTTTGTTTACCAATGCAAATTAAGTTTCAGTCTTGCGTTACTTTATTTAGCTTACATGTTCATAAAAAAGCTTTAAACTAAATTTATTCTTTTTTACAGAATGTTTTTTAATACAAAGAGAATTCGCAACTTCTTTTGACGAAATTTCCCCGAAAGAGCTAAACAAATGCCCTCAAAAGTTTTATTTGTCGGCAAGAAAACGCAGCGGCTGTTCGGTCATTGCGCGCGCCAAAATCGTAATGAGATCGTTGGTAACAGTAAATGAGTTAAAAATCATCATTTTTGTGCTCAATTATCTCACTGTTTTAGTATATACTAAGACAATTATTCACCGAAGTGCAGGTGCCTAGTGTTGGAAATTTACCTTGCCGCTTCGCGGCTCGTTAAAATACACCAGCCACCGACACTGAGGTGAATAATTGTTTTGTATAAGGAGATACAATATGGCAGGTTAGACGATTTTTCGGCCATTCTCCTCATCATCGTCTCCATCTGGAAAATCTTCCTCCAGGTGATTTGCTGGAAATGGCATGGAGTCGTCTGAGTCCACCTCTCTACCGATGTCCTCAACCAATTCACTTTGTTCATCTGTGGTGTGTTGTATATCATCTCCTAAATTGACAACATCACGACTTTGCTCACTTATCCGAGAACTCAAGTCTTCACCGAAAGACTCTGTTTCATGTGACAAATAGTTCACACCTCTTCCACCCGGAAGGGCCAACGGCACTGGGATGAAATAAGGAAAACCGTATCGACGGTGTGGAAGAGGGCGTGTCTTGACTGCGAATAGAAATATATCGGCATCAAACCATTTCAATTACGTTTTGATACTGGGTAGGTTCGTCTGTCTTATGTTGTTACATACACTGAGTTCTACAGGCGTTTGCTGTCTCCGTTTTCGTCCCCTTGGTTATTGGTCGAGATTTCAATTTAGCTCGAAATATCTTCGAGTCTCTACATTTAAGGCTAAAACATAATTCTTTATACTATCTTTAGATAACTCTAAGCGAATTTAATGTTGGCTATTTCTGACCTTAAATATTATTGGCGATCATTTCCTCACTTAGATCCGACATTTCATAACTAAGATCACTTTTCGCAAAATCAACAATCACGGTTGAAGTTCATCTTCCAGGACACTATATATGCCAAAAAGTAGTTTAGTATTTATACAATATCCTCTTGCAATGATTTTTTTTTTTGGTCTCCTTGAATAATGGTATTGTATACGTACCTGTGATGAGGACCAGACTAAATAAAATTATCAGGAAAGTATGGATACAAAAAATTCCTTTCTTCATTGCCCGCTCTTTCAAATTACTTCTTCGTCCGGTGGCCTGTCAACCCTTCAGCCACCTGTTCCTTGCTTGAGCGGTTTGAAGCAAAATGAAAGACCAATTCCCAACTTCCTTTTTGTACCACAACTGGAAAAACCAAATGAATTATTTCCATTCATGTATTAAATTGAATAGATGAAGCATCTCAGTCATCAAAATAACGTGCTTTTTATTCAATTCAATTTTTTAAAATAATACATGTATGAAGCACCAAGTGGTAGCTGAGAACAATTTTATTTGAGAAAAACTGAGCCAAACCATTTTGAATTGTAACGGGCTTATTAGTTCGCTAGGCCATATAGCGTTGTTCGGAGAATTCTGAAAAAGTGTCTTAAAATATATCATATTGGCCAAGAGAGGATAAAGGGGACAGAGAAGGCATCTCCCATACACACCCTTTTCCACAGGTAATTGGTCTCGAGTTATTTTTAAGACCACAGATCCCAAGGGGGATTAGACAAAAGCCAATCACATAGCGCGAATGTGTTCCGCGTGGATGACCCACGCTCAGAGCCACGCGTGGAAGACGAGGAGAGCGACGTTGCTATTCGTTTTGTCGACGAAAACGACTAAAGAGAGATTTCTACTAAAGCGGTGTCAGCGAAATGGAAATTAAAAAAGAATCGCCCTTCCTCTCTTGTGTAGAGCTAACAGTACAGCAGGGAAATCCTTAACACACTGAATATTCTCTCAGGATCATTTATAATTTACAGTTTGAAGAGAGCAATTTCTGGTTTGATATCTATTCTTTTATCAGTCTTTTATTATTCAACAAAAATAACACTCGGCGTCCTACTTGCTTTATTATACAAACGACCGGTTTCAATAGACCGGCGAAATTTCTCATTTTATTAAAGCACTGAGGTTACGATAACTTCGATTTAAACTGATTTCACGGGTTGTCAAAGAGTCCAGCAATTCCCTTTTTCCAGGTGAGCGCCGACTCATTTCGCGTCAATATTCAGAAATGCTCTAGGTCTCTTTACGCTTTCATTGCCTCTCGCTCGACATGTTTTGCACGGCGTTTAGTCATGCGAAACCTCCACGAAACATCCATGCAGCGCGCGAGGTAACTTCATCCCGATTCTAAGAATAACTCGAGACAAATTACCTATGGAATAGGGTGTGTATGGGGGATGCCTTCTCTGTCCTTTTTATCCTCTCTTGATATTGGCCATTTCGGAGATGCGTAGGGACCTGGGAAGAGTTTCAAATTTAAACTAATCGATAAACTGACACCACCATATAAAAGAACATGTTGAGATTGGTTATTCGACCAAGTTTGGTATACCGTGAAAAGCTATGAAATATAAATTCATCTGGGATGTAAAGAGTTACGTCTCCTATAAAAGCAGTATTTCCATTGAATCTTTCGCTCTGCCTCCAGTCCATCTTAGAGTGTTTCTTTCCTGAGAAATTCGCCTTCATACCTTGGGCAATAGTGTTATTGTACTTCATAGCTTTTTTACGAAACAATCATTTACCATCACAGAAAATTTCGATTGCTGGGAACACAAAAAGTTAACCAGGCTTTTGAGTTCATGGTATTAATTGTATAAAATTTATTTTGTTTTTTACCCTTCATTTCTATCACTTTGAAGTCACCTCTTGCATTCCACAGAGTTACCAACGTTCAGGTGTCTCATTGTTGCTCCTTAATTTGTTTTCTTTCCGTTAACCTTTTTTCGCCGCGAAGAAAGGGAGCATCCCCTGCAAAGTCTCTTGCGATGTACAACGGAAACGTTTTTGCTGTTGACCAATTTCGAAGCTGAATTTCTTAACTTTTGATGGTGGATTTTCTTGTGGTTATCATTTTTGGTTTGTTTCTTTCTAGGTACAGTGGTGTTTATTCCATTATCTTTAACAAATCCTTTCTTTTGGTTTTCTTGTATCTGATGGCTCCTTATCAATACCATGTGCCCCCTATCGTTATCAAAGTTGTTTAAACTATTGTACATCAATGTCCTCTCGCTTGCCCTTTCATCAAACATAGGCCTAGCCAAGAGGGGAGATTCATATAATTCATTTGTTTGCGATCGAAACTTTGGAGCAGTGTCCCTTAATTCTTGTAACATTTCAGTCGAGTCTTCCACTCTCTGACTTTTGCCTCTATTTTTCTGTAGAAGCTCCTCAGCTAGGGCTGTCCCTAGGCCTGCTGAGGGTCCTAACAGTGGAGGACTTTCAACATCGCTCTGCAAAGGGGACTTATGATTTCCCCCGCCAAAAAAGACCTTTTCCTCTCCTTCTTGAGGCATTACTTGATTTTCCTTTAACTCATCCAGTTTCTCTAAAAGGCTTGCTTTTTGGTCCTCTAGAGAGCTCGAATGTTGTCCTTCATTTCCCAAACCAGCATTTTCTCCAAGCGGCTGGCTTCTGAAATGATTTAATAGACCAGACATTACACCTTGTTTCGGTTCTGGTACAGCTAGTGTTTTCCCATCAAAACTCTCATAACTTGATTGTTCAGGTGGTTTTCCTTCGGATTTTGGATTCATCCAGCTCTTGTCTAAAAATGGGGTATCCTCATATTCTTTTTGATGCTGATACGATTCACCGCCAGCTGTGTCACCATAGGATCCAAATGAACTCCAGCTATCGTAATTATTCTGATGATGCCTTGGAACATCGGCATTTACCAAACTTTCAAGTCCTCCCTCAGTGACACCTTGTGAATCACTGCCGGTATCCTTGGAAGACTTCGTTCCTGGAAATAGTACTGGATCATCAGGGAAGATTGTTGAAGGCACTTGAACAGGTGATGACGGTTTGAAGTACTTGTGCCATTGAGTGCTGCTTTGAATGAAAGACACCTGAGCTGGAGACATGGTGTCAACTCGAAGATTGCCTATTTCTTTAGAGGGAGGCCTGTCAAAAAACCTGCTGGCCTCATGTGTCTCTGGGCTGACCATACTCTGCAACTTGTACTCTTCCCGGTCAATCCGGTTGGTGTCCTCACCGAGAATTTCTTCCTTCTTGGCTTCTTGTACCCTTTTTGGCATTTTGTGGTTTGCACGTGTGTCGCTATCTGTGATAATATATAAAAAATAGTTTAGCAGTAAGATTATATATTCATAATAACCGCAAATATCAAAACCAGTGCGGCGAGTCATTACATATGGATTCATCAGGTTTTGTTGCAAGTTTATACGTTTCCGAAAATTCAAGGAACATGATACTGAACTTCATCAAGTCAAAACATGCTCATCTTTATTGTGACTCATAGTAGTTGATACAAATTTTAAAACATGTTAGTTTTAAAAAAGGGTAATTTTGTGGTCATGGGCTGGCGCTTTTTTCAAGTTTGTAGTTGATAAATGGCTACTGTTCGACCCCTGAAATGATGTTGCCGTTACACGCAATAGAAAAACGGTAGCACTATAACTAACTATGATATGAAACTTTCTTTTCTTAGTTGAAGAACTTTGAAATATACATTACGCTTTCGCGTACAAAATTAGCACTCTCCAGAATTATAGAAAATTCAAATAAGATTTACATGTCATTTTAATAGGTCTGAAGCGAAAATGTCATTACCTAAGCCTCCCACCTTAAATCAAGGGAGGAGCAAAATTTATTACTGCATGTGACGACATATAGTTGTATCGAATTTTACAACACTTCATGAGTCACAATATTATAGATATCTCATTGAACTGTTAGACTATGGGGGGATTAAGTTAACATAAAAAAGGTAAGCCACAAGGCTGCACTAGAACAAGAAAGCTCGTACAAATATTTATACCTGATCGAACTGACGCGTCCGGCTTACCATGTTTATGAGAATTACTTGGGAAAACAAAACTTTGCAGAAGTAAAAGTAATGGCAGGTAATTCATCTCACAAGAAAAATAACTTTAACAAAAGAAGACATTTAAAAAGCTTGACCAAACGGGTGCATTTAACGGGTATCGCGATCACCGCTACCTCGACCGATTAATATTTCACTGTATATGACGTCAGAACATCTTGTCTG
The DNA here is from genome assembly GCA_942486035.1 of Porites lobata. NCBI lineage: Eukaryota > Metazoa > Cnidaria > Anthozoa > Scleractinia > Poritidae > Porites > Porites lobata. Next base: position 423,131 of record CALNXK010000179.1, on the reverse strand, counting down.
TTTCGTCTAGGTATCATTGTTGAGACTTATAGTCTAATGCTTTGACTTAATTTTCACTGCTACGTCTCTTTTTCGGTGACGAAGTAACAGAGAGGAAAAGTCGGATAGTTCTTGCGACGAAAGAAAGTTTGTGGTGCAGTATTTCAATGTTTCACAGTGCACGGTTTGTCGAGTCAAGCAGGTGGATTTCTTGGCCCATTTACTTCCTTGACAGAAATAAAGGATTCACTAATGTTTAACGATCTGTTCTATCGGGCATGTCCAAGCGTAACAGGCTTACTACAAATAAACCAAAACATACCTTTTCTATACCTTTACATAGTTTCATCTTAATGTCAATCATCAACTATTGGCCCAGAAATTACAGTAGAGCAATGTTTTCTGCAAAAATTAATTAGATACTAAATTGTCGATAAAATTACAATTCTTCGCAAAGAATTCTTGATAACATCTTCTCTTGAGACTACTGTAGAATATAATAGCAACTCGTTTCAACATCTTAAGGAGACGTTCTCTCTCGAAGGAGCATGGTCACGTGACCTTTGTTATTACATCATTCAAATTGTATTGTTCTCTTTCCTTTCCCTAAACATGGAGTCTTGTCTTGATAAAACCTAGTATTCAAGATGCGTAGACCAAAATATTACGTTAAGTGACATGTTATGGCGTCGATGACCAAATGGATTGGGATTTTATTTGTTCTACTAACATTTTTGCCAGGTTTGTGTTGAAACTAAGTATTGTCGTATTCTGTAGCCAGAACAACTGGATCGCCTTGCATATATTACTTCTCAAACATACGGTAGGCAAAAGGAGAAAAAATGCATTTTAAGACGGTTTGGGGAAAGAACATCTCTCGGATTTTCTAAGTCATGCGAGGAACAGAAACTAATTGGCTATAAGGGCAACGGTGTCACGTACGCATCAATACCTCTGTTAAAACATGGCGGATTTGTTAAACTTAATACAATGGTACCTGCATTATTTTATACCAGAAAATTCGATAACTTAAAATTTCTTCTATTTCTATGGTTTTTTGAGTTGTTTTAATTAAGTTACCATTATGACAATAAACACTTAAATCTTACTGTAAACACAAAGGGTAAACATCATTCGTTAAGCACTTTTACAAACTAAGACAAGGAAATCGTAAGTTTACACCGTCAACGATATAAAGATAGATATAAAAAAGAATCAACCGTAAAGTATGTTTATGTCAGAAATGGTAGCTTTCTTGCTTTTTAAATTAGACGGAATAAAATATTGGACAGGACCATCCTTGAAAGTATTGCATTGTAGTTCTCTTTGCGCTTCGGATCCTAAGCGACCACTATCGGCTTACTGCAATGTAGTTTTGCACTCCATACATGTACCTAATGAACCATTTTCTTTAAACTTCCCAGTGAACACCCTGGCCATCAATACCACTGACACAAGTAAAACGCCCCATGGTGCCAATATTACGATCAGCAAGTCTCGCAAAAGGCAGGAGATAATATTCTTAAGAGATGACTTTGCACATAAAAGAAATAGGGAAGGTGAGACAGTTGCAAACATAGAGAAACATGGAAAAAGTTTATCGGCAGAAGGAAAGGTTTTTCATGGGAAACCCAACCCAAGTAACCTTGAGGACATGTCGGAATATCAAGAATCTGAACTCAAGGAGCAAACTGTGAGCAAAGCCAAAGGACCACCTGAAATACAAGAAAATGAGAAAAAGAGTGATGCCTACGAAGTTGTATCCGATACTGGTGACAACGATCATGCAATGCATGCACCTTTTTCACGTGAAGACGGAATGGTTAGGATAGCAAAAGTGAGTCGTCATAGAGGGCGCCATACTTTTAGAATACATGCGAATGATGGTTTGGGTAGAATACATAGCCACCACAGATCAGGACTGCACGTTGTTTCACTTGATGGGGACGATACAAGTGAAAACGAATTGAATGACAAGGACACGCAACTCTACGGTTCCATTGGATGGCCGCTTTCAAGCTCTAGCCCTAGGACACCGAGAGTGCATTTCCGACCTCTAAAACGCGGTTCTTATTATAGGAACGCAGTTAATGATTATCCACCAAATGTGATATCGATCTCTCAAGATGCTTTAAATGGCGGTCTATCTAGAGCAGATGAAGGACAAATGAGGGATGAAATGTTTCCAATTTTTAGAAGGCGTGACCCTCTCTCGCTCGCTCAGTCATCCCAATTAACACAGCCAGAAGAACTCATGCAACCTTTTCGTCCCTTAAACCCTAAATCGGTTTCGCTTGGTGGACGACCAGATACGTTTCTCTTTCCACTGTTTAATGGTCGATCAGATTACGAGCCTGCCCTTGTTCCAATGACAGCTCAAAATTCCTTTCCTGTGTCCAGTCCTATAGAGTATTCCTCACCTCAGCCCACAGTACCCTTGACAAACCAACTGTTACTACAGCCAGCGGTGCAAGTTCCTGCACTTCAAACACAAACCGTTAACCCGACGTATGTTATGCCTTCGCAAATGGAGGGACAGTTCCTTTTAGGTAACCAACAACCCGATGCCCGATCTTTGTACCAGCTTCAGTCACAGCAACAGTTAGAAGTTCCTCAAGTCCCCATTTCACCGATGACAGAGAAACAGCCAATAATAGTTCCAGCTCAAATGCAGATGTCACCAGAACTTGCGACTGGAGGCCAACGAGTAATGGAACCTGCGAGTAACTGGGTAGATGAAGATGGACGTCAGAGAAGTGAGGTATTAGATCGTCAAAGAAACAGACAGAACGAAGAAAGGCTTCAAGATGAACGAGGTGAAGAGGAGGAAGATGAGGATGATGATGAGGGAAGACATGAAGGCAGCAGATATTATGATAGAGATGATGATTCACAAAGGGAAGACGACACCCAGGAAGATGATGAACCACCGCCCTATCCATTAGAACGAGGATATTCTCGAGGTGATGAAGAACGTTCGGATGAGGAGAACGAGGACGCAGAAGAACCAGAACAAGAACGATCTGATGATGACATAAATAGTTCTTATGACAGAAATGATTCAGCGACAGAGGGTGAAGAACTGAGTCCAGATTCCAGATCAACAAACGACAATGGCAACGATGATCAAGATGCGTCCCCAAGCCAGGATAATTTTGATCCACAGCGCTTTCCTCAACAGTTCCAAGCCTCAAAGCCTCAACTAATGCAAAGTTTTAATGCAGCAAACCGTCCGTTTTATTATCCTAACGTCCCAGGATTACCAAATCAAATAGATGCTCAAACGTTCGCGAGATACCAATTGACTTCGCCTTTTTCAGCCCTGAAAGATCATATTTTGCCTCAGCCCCAGCAGCCAACTTCTCATCCAAAGATAGTTGGAAATCCAAATTTTCAAATATCAGAAATGACCTCTTCGGAAGCCGAATTTTTGGAAAATAAGGCTACATTGGAACCCAACTTTACACCTCCTATTGCGTCAAAAGATACAATTCCTCGTAAATCTCAAAAGTTTCGCTTTGGGTTGGGAAACGTTCTTATACGCTTAAATGGAAAGCCATTAGAAGATTCATCTCAGTTAAGAAGCAAGATAATAAATGGACAAATTATTCAGGGAAAAGGAAAGCTTATCAAATCCAAGGGCCCAGTACGGGTAAAGCTCTCGCACACTAAAGATGCAAAGCATCTTAAAATAATTGATATCATAGCACCTAAGCAGTTTCATGTATATGATACTAAAAGTAAAATAGGAAGGCCAGCAATCGCCTCATTTGTAGGGACCAAAACGAGCACAAAAAAGAAGGGTCCATCCTTTGCTAACAGACTGCAAAATGCAAGCAATAACGTGACATAACCAATTATGCAGTGTGATCTTCACAGCGATTTATATATTTACGTAATTAAAAAAGAATTAGGTCGAGAAGGACTCAGTAAATATAACATCGCAAATGTTACTTCCAGCGAATAATGTTTGCAAGTGAAGTTTGATTGTTTTTTAAAGAAAAAGGTTGGTTGCATTTTCCAGCGACAAAAGTTCCACAACGTAACTAAAGACAGGGCCCCTGCAGTTTCGAAAATTCCTCGCCATTTTTCGAGAAAGTAATTTACTAACCAAAGCAAATTGTGGCCTAAGAAATATTCAAGCTCAGGCCATCAGAGCATTATCATTAAACACTAGCAATAGTTGTCACTACATCTGCCTCCGCCTTAGACACGACGTTTATTTTGAAACATGTCTTCTAACGTTCAATGTGTAATCTCTTTATTTCTATGCTCTTAGGTTAAGACATTTTAAAACTTCGCGAAAAACGTTATTTAATAGAGATTAAGGTTAAACACTGACGATATAGGATAGGGCTAAGCACTGACTCAAATGCTTACGGTTAGGGTTAGGTTTGTCACCATAACTATGCAAAACGATGACATATCTTGCAGTCGAACTCCCTGTGGTGTGGTGGTATAGGCGACGGATTGCGGTTTTTAGAACCGCGGGTTCGAATCCCGCTAGTCCCTCATTCAATCTCCTTTTTTTTCTAACACCAATTGAAGAGACTTAGGGCCTGTTTACATGGAGGTGGGGGACCCCAGTTAGGTGAGGCAACCCACATTGGTCGGGTAATTTGATCACGTTTACATGATAGTTAGGGTGACCCGCCACATGTTTCCTCACCTATCTGGGATCCCCAACGCCATGTAAACAGGCTCTTAGAATTTCATGTAAGTGTAGCTTGGAGGGGAAGGTGGTTCTGAAGAATAGAAGCTAATGCTGGCCGGTCAACGTCGTGTTTCCAGAATTTCCCAATACCACCTTGCGTGCTTGCTGAACCAGAATTACCCTCCGCCTCGCGCGCATACTGAAAAATTAATCGGGACCACCTTCGGGCCTAGTTTCTTCAAATCCAGAAGATTTCGCATATTACCAATATGACGAAAAAAACTGTACTTCTCTAAGCGGGGGAATTCAAGGTGCCTCCCTGGGTTCCGGCCTCTGGGCCGGATCCCCGCGGGGGCAATTATTTTTAGTGAGGAATAACCCTAAGTGGCAATAAATGAAATCATTCGAAAGCTCAGTTTGGTTTGTTAAAAAAGTTTTTTTGGGACACACAAGTGAAACAATTTGCCAATAACCTATTTGAAAAAAAATTCTATGTTTAACTCAGTTTGGTGTGGTATGACTCCAGGCCTTGTTTTCACTTAACGGGAAAGAATAACCCAAGAACAAGCGCAAGTATAAGCGTCTTCATCCATGTAAAAAAAGAATGTCTCAGAAGCAATCAAGAAGCACAAGAAAAAGGAAAATTTTTATCTTTCGCCGTTCCTTCTCTCGTGTTTATTTCTGGAGTTCAAAGGTTTAAAGGCTTGTTTATAGTGGAAAGTGCACTAAGCTTATCCAGCTAGTTTTCCGGCACTCCACTCAAATACTTAGAAACAAATAATTCAAATACAACATAACAACATTAAACTCCAACTGACAGCAGGCAACCAGTTCGCTATTTACAAGCGTGGCCGCGAATTTGAACTTGAGACGACCGAGAACAAATAAAACAAGCGGAACTGGAACCCGCGACCGCTGGGTTGCTAGTCCGACGCGCTTACCACTCAGCCACGCTGGGTGATGACAGTATCACTATTATACTTTAGCATTTTCTTGATTTTACTTAACGCAGCGATAGGTCGATATTTTTTATTACGCTAGGACTCAAGTTGGGAAGAAATATAGTTTTTCCAAACGAAGACAATAGCTATACAAAATTTGGGGGCAGGGGTTAACAAGGTGCATTATGGTCTATGTGAAGATGGTGATTATAGATAAGGTCAATTATTATTATTAGTAGTAGTAGTAGTATCATTATTATTATTACTATTATTATTATTACATAAGATACACTAGTGTAATTGCGAGTGATTCCGTTTCTCTATCAACATCCAAGTCCAGACCATGGACTTTGGGAGGCAAAGAGGGTTTCTACTTGATGGAGAGCATCCGCCTGAGAAGGTGGGCTGTAGAAAGGAGAATTATTTTCTGGAGTTCATGTATGTTGATGTTGCCAGGGATTTTGTTGGTGTAGTTTTCCATGTCCTTCTTGATGGTGCCAAGGGCTCTCAAAACCACCGGGGCCGTTGTTGTTTGAGCCCCACATTCGCTCAACCTCGATTTCCAAGTCTTTGGAAATATTTGCTAAGCTTTTCCGTGGTTTTGACTGAGGTGTTGGTATCGAGGGGTATAGTCATGTCAACGAGAAGGGAGGTTTTGTCCTTCTTGTTCTTTAGCACAATATCCTGCCTATTAGCTGCGATGGTCCTGTCAGATGGATGGGCATGTTTGACAGAATGGGGACGTTGTCCTTCTCGGTGACAGTCTTGGGTTCATGCTCATACTGTCGTTCCTTCACCTCAATGCCAAACTCTTTACAGATCTTCCAGTGCATGTGTGCAGGTGCCTTGTTGTGGCGGTGTATGTACTCAGTTTTAGTTCAGGGCAGCCAGAGATCAGGTGGCCAATGGTCTCGTCGAAAAGGCCACACAGTCTGCATTTTGGATCCACGTCAGGCTTCTTGAGGATGCTGTGTTGGTACCAGCATGTTAGGAGGCGTTGATCTTGAGCTGCGTTGATAAAGCCCTCGGTTTCTGCTTTGAGGCCAGCTCCCTTGAGCCATCTGCGAGTCTTGTCTTGGTCCACGTCAGCCTGTTTCACCTGCTGTGGGTATTTACCGTGGAGCGGTTTTAATTCCCACTTGGACCTGAGCTGTTGTTATTTACGCGATTTAAAAGTTGTTTCAGCGGTTAAAGGCTTAAGAAAAAGTTTAGGAGTACCTTTTCACACGTAAGATAAAAAAAAGAAAAAGTCGAAACAAAAAGTAGCGTGCGTGACTGGGCAGCCCAGCACCGATTCAAAGCGGTTCACAATATCAATATTCAATAAATGAATAATTTTTACTTGGATGTTTTACAAAGTTGTATAGACAAGGATTGTAACAAACGTCAATTGAGATATTAGTGGAGTTGTGACACGAAATTTGAAGCACTGAGATTTGGCTTCTCCTACATTTTGAGGGAAACAATGCAAAAGAACTGCTAAATTTACTCACTCGGAGGAAAATCATTGCTTGGAAAATTTTTTTTAAGCGATTATAGACATAAAAACACTGAAAATTGTGCACGAAAAATAAAAACAAGCTTTTCAAACTTCAAACTCGCCGTCGCTCGCGTATTGGATTGTATGCATGTGCTATGGTTAAGACCAGGGCGTAATAAGCTAGGGCGTTGAAACGAGCGGGGTCGAGCGATCTAGCTGTGATGCAAGGGTTTGGGTACTACCAAAGAGACAAAACAAGATGGCGGACATTATACTGGACCGTCAGAGAGATTATCCTGCGAAAGTTAGCCATTATCCCGTGGCATTCATTTGCTGCAAGCAATAGCGAAGGAGCAAATTATTTTTTCTCACGTTCGTTTTCTGTGTTGTTCAAAAAATAATATTAAAATAATATTATCGGTTCTTCACTTCCGTTTAATATGAAGTTGTGTAATTCATCAACTGCTATGGCATTTATTTTTTGGCGCCCAGTTTCAAGACCAGATGATCTGTTTTCACTATTAAAGTATGGATTTGTTGGTGTACATCAGTATTCTTCTCTAAACACCTTATTGAGCTATCTCCAATATTGAGCACTACAGTTGGACAAATTGTGAAAACTAAAGTCCGGGCAAATTTAAAATATAATAAAATAATCATTATTTTTTATCTTGTACACTAATACTACTGTGCAATGAAGAATAAGTATGTGACAAAAATATAATTCACTGTCCTTGAAAAACTAACAAAGAGGTCGCAAGAACACAAATAAGTAGCCCAGCAAATATATTTGTTTGATAATAACAGCTTTTTGTCATGAAATGGTCACTGAAAACTACACATGCAATACATACTAGGTAACTTAAAAGAAACTAAACATTCACTAGTCTTACATTGAAACCAGACACTGCTATATATATATCTTACAGATATAACATAAAACATTTATATAACGTACAAATTCAAAAGTACATTGCAAACAAGAAAATTATACAGAATTATGCACAAATGAAATACAAATGGCCTGTAACAGCTATTAAACCATTGAAAAACAAACTTTTTAGTGTGACCAGCAAC